>CAUOFW020008279.1:588328-718351 GCA_963454935.2 Ilex paraguariensis | reverse complement strand
AGAGATCGGATATAAAATCTTTGCGGTCCAACCATATCGATCAACTGGACGGCGATCATGTTGCGAGAAGGTGGCTTAAGCTCTGGATGGAGCTTCCAGCAAGTAGCTTCCACGGGTGAAACGCAATAGCAAAGTTTCACTATCAACAAAGGGAGATTACACAAAATTCTCTAATCTAGAGAATAAAACCAAACATGGATGCCCAAAATTGGGGGCCAAAAACTCCCCGTCCTGACTGAGAATACATCTCTGATAATGCGCTCCATAGCTTCATAACAGAGCTATGAAACTGGTGGATCTTGCAAACAGAGGGCTCCATTGAGCCAAATNCAAGTTCAAATAAATACATTCTTGATTTGGACCTGAGTACCAGAGCTTGAGCTGAACTTGACTGTCGAACTCAAATTTTTACTCAAGTTCGACTTGGCAGAAGTTAATGAGCATATTTACCTTATGCATTGTAAATTTTCAGTTTTCACACAACGTTGTTTATAATTTCATCACCATGACAAGAAAGAATCTGCTATTTCTCAGTCATGTGGCATCAACTGCCGCCGGAAATTATGGAGTCCCAGTGGTCGTCGATGGCTTCTGCTATGGGCGAGCCAGTGGGATGGCGCCACGAGCGAGGTAATTTTCTATAATCCTTTTCATTTCATATCCTTACCTGATTCTTAATTCAGGATCATATCATAATTCCTTAGTTCTTTCTGTTAATATATAGTTGATGTGATATTGATTAGATAAGTTAATTTGTCTGTATTGATCTTTCCATACAACAGAATTGCTGTTTATAAAGCTATATACCCGAGCTTGGGAACTTTAGCAGATGTGGTGGCAGCAATTGATCAAGTAAGCCACTATCTGCACTTCATTAATAACAATCAAAGGTCACAAATTTGAATACAATAATATTATTTTGACCTAATCTCTTAATATAATTTACTTATATAATCTATCACAATTATTTTAGATCGGTTATGAGTTCTAACAAACACTAAAGTTCACTATCAATTCAATGATTATAAATAATTAAAAAAAAATGAATAATTAGATCCAAGTAACATCACTCATTTTAACATCGACATAGAACTAGGTAACAAGTTGCCCTCCTTTTTATATCATTAACTATGCATGCTTGCATGCACGAAGGCTACCATGTATTGATGGACATCTTTTTTTGGTCTTTCAATAAGAGATCTGAATCTTTTTCATTATACTTTCACTCAATTGCACACAACGTGGATAATTTGTCATGCATGAATGAGGGGTTCACTTATAGATAATATGTCTTATATGAATTTATAGGAGATGATCATCTACCATTGATGAGTAAGAAATGGATCTCATTTTAAACCAAAAAAATATATTGAAGGAAACATCACACTACACTTTGGCCACGACTTTTCGTTACGAACCCAAAAAAAAACCCTTCCTGAAAAGTAACTTCTGGACTATGCAAGTGGAATATTGACGCCAATTAAAGCCATTATGCGCTTTCTTCTCCGAGTGGATACATCAATTTCGTTTACAAAGGTCGTCTATGAAGGTCTCCCGCCATTCTTGTGGTCAGCGCCTGTTTTGTTTTTGCGACAAAATATTCGTCACTAATTCATACATATTTCTAATGTTATAGAAAAATANTCCAAAGGTCTCCCGCCATTCTTGTGGTCAGCGCCTGTTTTGTTTTTGCGACAAAATATTCGTCACTAATTCATACATATTTCTAATGTTATAGAAAAATATTGCTTTGTCAAATGATTGTATTTTTTATGAGGAACACTTATTATCACTTATAGTTCCACTACATTCCACTTAGGTCACCAAAAGATCCCTTTTGGCGACAAGTTATGATCATGTGAAAAACCTTCTCAGAGTAAAGCTGTGACAATTTGTTGGCAAATGTCCTGCCCCTTGTGGAGGGAATTTAGCGACCAAAAATAGACCTTTAGCGACAAGCTTCTGAAAACAATTTTTCTTGTATTGCATTTAGATTGAACGTTGTCGATGGGCTATTTTCATAGGGTTGTTTGTGCAATTGAAGAATCAAAAGAACAAGTTTTTAACAATGTGATACTAATAGTGCAGGCAGTACTAGATGGAGTTGATATCTTATCACTGTCCATTGGACCAGATGAACCACCAGAAGATACCATCACTTTTCTGGGCACGTTTGACATTTTCATGTTAGGTGCACAGAAGGCCGGAGTTTTCGTGGTTCAAGCCGCCGGTAATCAAGGGCCGGATTACTCCTCCGTGGTGTCTTACAGCCCTTGGGCTATCGGTGTAGCCGCTTGTCGCACAGATAGAAGGTATCCGGGTACTCTTATTCTTGGCAATGGTCAAACAATTGATGGTGTTGGATTATCAGGTAAATATATTTTTAACACTTGAAATAATTGTGAGTAAAAAGAGATACTCAAATTAAGAGTAAAACCCCGTATATATAGGCAAAATATAAAAATCATAGTAAAGGTAAAAAAGGGAAAAGAAATCCTAAAGGGAAAAGAAATCCTAATAAACATAGGAAAAGAAATCCTAATAAATCTAGATTATCTATACTCCAACATTAACAATTAAAGTTAGTTCAAACTCACTTCCTGTAACAAGGTATCAAACCGTCCGGTGAAGTGTGTGCGACATATTTTACAAAGTACGAGGTTTAAANGGTATCCGGGTACTCTTATTCTTGGCAATGGTCAAACAATTGATGGTGTTGGATTATCAGGTAAATATATTTTTAACACTTGAAATAATTGTGAGTAAAAAGAGATACTCAAATTAAGAGTAAAACCCCGTATNGATATCCGGGTACTCTTATTCTTGGCAATGGTCAAACAATTGATGGTGTTGGATTATCAGGTAAATATATTTTTAACAATTAAAGCTAGTTCAAACTCACTTCCTGTAACAAGATATCAAACCGTCCGGTGAAGTGTGTGCGACATATTTTACAAAGTACGAGGTTTAAACTATTATATTACAACATACGTAGACCTAATACAAAATAGATAATATTATACAATNCATAGGAAAAGAAATCCTAATAAACCTAAACTATAATAAACCTAGACTATCTATACTCCAACACTCCCCCTCAAGCTAGGCGCAAAAATGTCAACTAAGTCAAGCTTGACAACGGAGTCCCGAAGAACAGACAGAGTGACAGGTTNAGCTAAATATTCAGAGCACAATTTTGATTAGCTTGGAAATACAAGCATTTCTGGAAGAATTTTGAAAAAAGAATGAAAACTGAGACTCTGTTTATTTTGCATCTCAAAAAATTGTTTTTTATTTTCCAAAACAATTTCGAAGAGAAAATATGTTTGACCATAGTTTCGGAGAGAAAAAATGTTTGACCAGTTATTTTTTGTTTTTTGAATTTTGAAAACTAACAACAAATAAATTAAAATTGTTTTGTGTGTTAATCAAAATAACTTTTTTTAGAATTTAGAAAACACCTTCGTCGCCACACTTCCACTGCCTTGATCACCACCACCACACCACCACCACCATCACATTTTTATTTTTAATTTCTTGGGTCATTAACCAAATAAATTTTACCATTTTCTATTCTGATTGTTTTTAGATTTATATAACCAAACAAGTTAAACATTTGAGTCGAAACGACTGAAACGAATTGGAATTTTGATCGCTGATATGAACGGAATGTTGTTTCTAAGAACATTAGCATACTTACATGGAAATAACAGCCATTTTTGTTGGTCGTAGAGTATATCGCGATACTACGAGCAGCAAACAGACAGAGACCAGAGAGGCTTTGTGATCAGATTCAATGCCAGAGCATCCATAGGAGAGGGAAGAATTGCTTCTTACACGGGACGAGCGCCGATCGTCAGCAGATTCTCTTCAAGGGGACCCGATTTCATAGACCGTAGCCGGAACCCTACCGATGTACTCAAGCCAGATATTTTGGCTCCAGGGCAACAAATTTGGGCAGCTTGGAGCCCCATGAGTGTTCTAAATCCAATCTTATCAGGTAACTAAGAACAAGGATNTATTTTCTATTTTCCAAAACAATTTCGAAGAGAAAATATGTTTGACTATAGTTTCGGAGAGAAAAAATGTTTGACCAGTTATTTTTTATTTTTTGATTTTTGAAAACTAACAACAAATAAATTAAAATTGTTTTGTGTGTTATTCAAAATAACTTTTTTTAGAATTTAGAAAACACCTTCGTCGCCACACTTCCACTGCCTTGATCATCACCACCACACCACCACCACCACCATCACATTTTTATTTTTAATTTCTTGGGTCATTAACCAAATAAATTTTACAATTTTCTATTCTGATTGTTTTTAGATTTATATAACCAAACAAGTTAAACATTTGAGTCGAAACGACTGAAACGAATTGGAATTTTGATCGCTGATATGAACGGAATGTTGTTTCTAAGAACATTAGCATACTTACATGGAAATAACAGCCATTTTTGTTGGTCGTAGAGTATATCGCGATACTACGAGCAGCAAACAGACAGAGACCAGAGAGGCTTTGTGATCAGATTCAATGCCAGAGCATCCATAGGAGAGGGAAGAATTGCTTCTTACACGGGACGAGCGCCGATCGTCAGCAGATTCTCTTCAAGGGGACCCGATTTCATAGACCGTAGCCGGAACCCTACCGATGTACTCAAGCCAGATATTTTGGCTCCAGGGCAACAAATTTGGGCAGCTTGGAGCCCCATGAGTGTTCTAAATCCAATCTTATCAGGTAACTAAGAACAAGGATGGTAAATGCTTTTGACTAGATCAAAAACGAAAAAAATTCTGCAATAATTCGAAAATCCAATGGAAACAATGAAAAAAAATGAAATTTTTTATTCTGAAATATTCAGAAACATTGCCTGAAACATTTTCTATTGCTAATTCGTTTCGGTTTTCACATTTGCTCATTTTGATACTTCTTTTTAGTTCAATAGTCAAGAGTATCTAAGCTAGTTTAAGCCGAACTAAGGTATTCATGAAGGATAAACTACTCATAGTCTGACCTCATACAAGTGTCAATATTCAAATTCAAATTCAAAATATCTGAGTTTACAATCTATTCCTGTCACCACTTGAACAATCTTGAATTCATTTTAATACTTGACTAAGAACAAATGCTTTCTGATTTACTGTTTCATTATTGTTCTGGGACAAAATAATTTACAATGCAGGCTGTGTATATTTGATTATCAAGTTTGAGTTGCGACAGGAAACAGTTTTGCACTGATATCTGGAACCAGCATGGCAACACCCCATATTGCTGGCATAGCTGCACTCATCAAGCAGTATAATCCTTCATGGATACCATCTACGATTTTCTCTGCAATGTCAACCACTGCCAGTAAGTACAATAATCTTGGAGAACTCATAATGGCTGAAGGACCTGATATCCATAGCTTATACCCGTCTACTCCTTTCGATTTTGGTGCTGGCCTAGTCAATCCGACCCGTGCCCTGGATCCAGGCCTCGTCTTTTCATCGGGTTAGTTTTGTTAACTAGGCTGAAAATGAGCCAATCAAGCAGAGACTGTTCAAGCAGAGACTCATTCGTTTGAGAATAATGCTTGGGCTTTGCTCATTTGGGTAAACAAACTGAGCTCAAGCTTGTGTTGGGGCTTAAACTCCGATCAAGTAGAGCTTGTTCAAATTCATTTATTAAAAAAGCTCTAAAATTGGGCTCGAGCTCCGCTCATTTTATAAATGAACAAACTTAAACAAGCTCCAATACAAGCCAATGCTAAGTTTTTCATGAACATTTCGATTCATGTAGAACCTATTGTTGAACTACCAAGCTGTTACAGAAAATGTGTTTAGTTTAACAGTCGGTAGTTTCTTACATGATAATGTGATCGTGAAGCNACTTAGTAAAAAATCTCTAAAATTGGGCTCGAGCTCCGCTCATTTTATAAATGAACAAACTTAAACAAGCTCCAATACAAGCCAATGCTAAGTTTTTCATGAACATTTCGATTCATGTAGAACCTATTGTTGAACTACCAAGCTGTTACAGAAAATGTGTTTAGTTTAACAGTCGGTAGTTTCTTACATGATAATGTGATCGTGAAGCAGAATATGAGGATTACATAAGCTTCTTGTGCTCTCTACCCAACGTTGATCCAGCGACCATCAAAACTGCAACCGGAGAATTATGCAGTCGCTCTTTTGGCAACCCCTCTGATCTGAACATCCCTTCNATAGAAAATGTGTTTAGTTTAACAGTCGGTAGTTTCTTACATGATAATGTGATCGTGAAGCAGAATATGAGGACTACATAAGCTTCTTGTGCTCTCTACCCAACGTTGATCCAGCGACCATCAAAACTGCAACCGGAGAATTATGCAGTCGCTCTTTTGGCAACCCCTCTGATCTGAACATCCCTTCAGTAACCATATCAGAACTTAGAGGAACACGAACCGTGCGAAGGAGTGTCAAGAACATAGCTTGCAAGCCAGAGACCTACTTATGTGCAGTGATACCACCTAAGGGGGTGGTGGTTGAAATACATCCATCATGGTTTACAATAGCTCCACAGAAAACCCAGGTTTTGGAAATAAGACTCAATGTGACTCAAGCACTTGATGACTTCAGCTTTGGTGAGATTGTTTTAACAGGCAGTTTAAATCATATTGTGAGAATACCCTTGTCAGTGTGGCCTGTTGCGGTGTCCTAAATACAAAAGAAATAGTTTTCTTTCATGTCTTTAGTGACTGTTCTGCTGGAGTTCCGTGAAGAATAACGAAGAGCATAAAGGAAGACTAAAAGGGATACTAAGAACTTGCACAGGAGGCTCCTAAACAGCTCATAAGTAATCGGTCTAATGGCCATTACGAGATCTGGTTCCACTTTCAAATCCCTAAAACAGATAATAAGATATAGATCCACGGAGCTTGTTTGATCCCAGTTCAAAATAGAAAAGCTTGCTCGATCATCAGAACTTTTTTATTTTCTTAAATAATCTCATACACGATGACATTTATGAACGATTGCATACAAATGTAAGAGTATCTTAAATGAAATATTGAAATATTTACCTCAACTTCAACTGTAAAAGAAGCGATTTGCAACTGAAATTGTGTGACATAATTACATTCTCTTGATCTTATATTGATCTTTTTCTTTTTCGGGCATCATCTGATATTGATCAAGATTCGACACCTTTTTGCCCCGAGTCCACTTGCATTTTAATCCCCCTTCACTCTGCATAATTGCATACCAAAATTGCAAAGGCTGCCAATGAAATTAGGAAGGCTGGATACCTAATATGACATGTCAGTTGCCTCATGATCAGGAGTCTTGAAAACAAAGCCTGATTCATCACTGGATCGTCTTTTGACCACACTTGCCCTTTGCATCAATCGAACCAGTGCTTGCACAACTTCAGACATGGGGGGCCGAAACTCAGGTTCGGGCTGTGTGGAAAATGAGACTCCCAGATTAGTTTCGAATTTATCAGATACAATCTATATCATGTTATCTCAGATGACGTGCTTATGTATGACTACCAGAGATTGTTTATGCAACAGTTGCGTTCCCAAAAGACAACAAAACAACCACAAAAACCTGTATTCAGATTTAATAGCATCCATATATCAAATAGCACAAGTTCGCAGCTATGCAGAGAGGAAATTCTATGAGAAGATGAAACTAATAATTGCATGCAACATGAAATACAGCTGAGTAGCTTTTGGCTTAAAAGTCAATCAGAACTCAACCCGTCTCCCGAGTTCAAAACTTCCGGATAACCATCCCTTATTCCAAACGTTCCAGAACACAAGGTATGTTTGACCTACTTTACTGATTAATAAAAAAACATTTGCAAAGCAACTTTTGGGTCTTATACTAGTAAAAAGAACTTTACCTGAACACAGAGCGCAATGATGTCAGCAAAGCGAGACAAAGACTTTGCAGGATACATGCCATTTAGAGCAGGATCAACCATTTTTGCCAAGGCATCTATATCATGCAGTTGAGGAGTGGCCCATCTTACAAGTGACTGCTCCGTTCTCACCCTTGAGCTAAATAACCAGAGGAATAAGGAAAAGTACAAAAATCAAAATCAAGAGATTGGAGAATTTGAAAACAATTCAAAAAAACGTAACTGTGAAAATTCAGTGATGTAGGACAACCTTACCTATCAAGCGGCTTACGACCAGTCAACAACTCCAACATTACCACCCCAAAGCTGTACACGTCACTTTTTACAGTGTAAATGCCAGATAAGGTGAACTCAGGAGCACTATAACCAAATGAACCAACCATCTGAGTTGATGAAACCTGTAAAACCACAGGGAAAAAGACTATCTTAGTTGTTGCTTAGGCCTGCTTCTATATCCTGTAGCTTCTTCATCATTAGTTCCTCATTGGTATTTGCATCAAAGGGGCTTGTTTTTCACCACGAAAAAGACATATATCCGAGAGGGACAGACCGACAGACTGACATAGAGAGGAAGAGATGATTGGTCAAGAAGTCAAAAACAGCCACATTGCAAAAATGAAATGAAAGCTCATTTTCCACACCTAAAAAGTTCTGAAGGCATGCGTCTCAGTCTCTCAGACATGCATAGACCATACTTCTACAAGTAGAGGATCACCCTCTAATTTTCATGTTATTACTATGGATGCTTTCAATTAAGCGCTATAAAGTAATTATATCTTGGCACTAAAAGTTCGAACTCTGAATAATTCAACAGGGGAAGACTTCGCTTAAAAAAAATACCGCCGAGAGTTTCAATTCGTATAGCATAATTGTCTGAGAAAACCCTTAGACAAAAGCACACAGCAGCCAGATAACAGATGCCCCACCAATTTACCTGTCGCTCAGTGTTTGGTGTCAGAGCAGCTAACCCACAGTCTGACAAGTGGGGATTGAGCTCTTCGTCCAGCAAAATGTTTGCCGACTTGAAGTTTCTATGTACAACAGAAGGCAGACATACTTCATGCAAGTACCTGAGAGAACAAACATGTTTAGGATATACACCCACAGAGAGAGAGAGAGAGAGAGAGAGAGGGAGGGAGATAAAACGCATACAGATGACATACTCTAGAGCTCGAGCAGTGCCAAGTGCTACTCTAACACGTGCGTTCCATGTCAACATCTCCCTCCTATCATCGGCAAAGTGCAGCATATCATGCAAGCTCCCATTACCAATATAATCAAAAACCAGAAGACGTTGCCCATGCTCTGCACAATATCCCGCCAGTGGCACGATGTTTGGGTGCCTAAGGCGTGACATATTCGAAACAGCTTCAAGAAAATTATCTTCCTCTTGCAGTGACAGTGCTGCATTGTCGATCTTCTTAATGGCCATTATCTATAACAAGAAATACATTAAACTGATAAGTCTGCCTTTATAAATAATTAATCTATAAGCAGAACAGATAAATGCTGATACTGCAATCCAAGATGGCCAAAAACTTGCTTAATCATATATCAGGCCTATTGGCTTCAAGCAGTAAGGAAAAGGATATACACAATTAACATGGAAAATCAGTGCTGAAACATAACATCAAAATTCAGGTGTACAAAAAACCCATGAAAACCAGTGTCTTGGACATTTCACATCTAAAGAAAAGGAACTACACAAAAAAACCTCGATGAGTGGCTTAAGAGGCACAGGCAATAACACATAAATTTGCAACTAGCAGCAAGGGCATCCAGACAATCACCCAACACATATACCANGGAAGACTTCGCTTAAAAAAAATACCGCCGAGAGTTTCAATTCGTATAGCATAATTGTCTGAGAAAACCCTTAGACAAAAGCACACAGCAGCCAGATAACAGATGNGAAAGACTTTGCTTAAAAAAAATACCGCCGAGAGTTTCAATTCATATAGCATAATTGTCTGAGAAAACCCTTAGACAAAAGCACACAGCAGCCAGATAACAGATGCCCCACCAATTTACCTGTCGCTCAGTGTTTGGTGTCAGAGCAGCTAACCCAGAGTCTGACAAGTGGGGATTGAGCTCTTCGTCCAGCAAAATGTTTGCCGACTTGAAGTTTCTATGTACAACAGAAGGCAGACATACTTCATGCAAGTACCTGAGAGAACAAACATGTTTAGGATATACACCCACAGAGAGAGAGAGAGAGAGAGAGAGAGGGAGGGAGATAAAACGCATACAGATGACATACTCTAGAGCTCGAGCAGTGCCAAGTGCTACTCTAACACGTGCGTTCCATGTCAACATCTCCCTCCTATCATCGGCAAAGTGCAGCATATCATGCAAGCTCCCATTACCAATATAATCAAAAACCAGAAGACGTTGCCCATGCTCTGCACAATATCCCGCCAGTGGCACGATGTTTGGGTGCCTAAGGCGTGACATATTCGAAACAGCTTCAAGAAAATTATCTTCCTCTTGCAGTGACAGTGCTGCATTGTCGATCTTCTTAATGGCCATTATCTATAACAAGAAATACATTAAACTGATAAGTCTGCCTTTATAAATAATTAATCTATAAGCAGAACAGATAAATGCTGATACTGCAATCCAAGATGGCCAAAAACTTGCTTAATCATATATCAGGCCTATTGGCTTCAAGCAGTAAGGAAAAGGATATACACAATTAACATGGAAAATCAGTGCTGAAACATAACATCAAAATTCAGGTGTACAAAAAACCCATGAAAACCAGTGTCTTGGACATTTCACATCGAAAGAAAAGGAACTACACAAAAAAACCTCGATGAGTGGCTTAAGAGGCACAGGCAATAACACATAAATTTGCAACTAGCAGCAAGGGCATCCAGACAATCACCCAACACATATACCATTCTGTAAATTCAATTGGTTAAATTGCATATAGCTCACCACAATCAAAATGTGCAAAAAAAAAAGCAGTACTGGAAGACGGGTTTCAAAGTTAATTAATGACTAATGAAGTTTTCCCTGAGCATCTACTTGAAATTTGCCTACACATTAATGAAATTTGCAGTTAATGTCCAACAGCACAGCGAGTCAACAACTACGCCTCTAACAAAAGTTGTTAGGGCTTTGGGTGAAGGTACAGCTTGATAGGCAGACTAGGAAAACCCATGTGGTAGGTGTAATGCAAAGAGAAATTAAATTGAGAATTCTGTAGTTAATGGGTTTAAACAAACAATTTTTCGACAGCTTCCTTTTATCAATCATTAAGCTTTGATGACAATAGAAGGTGCATGCTTCCTAAGCAGGAAACCATCATGATTAACCACTACCGGAATGGATTGAATACAAGGAAACAGAGAAGGGTGTTGCAAGTTATAAGTAACTGGCTTGTTCTCCTTCAGTGTGCTATAAGTTTGGGTACCCCCAGGAAGCACAGATTCGGATATGGTATGCAGGTACGTTACGATACAAATACGGTAACATGACAGAACCTAAAAAAAATAGGATACTAATATAGCCAAAATATGTCTAAAACAAAATATATTTTATATTTCTTACTGGATTTGATAATTATAATTTGTGGTAATTTTTTTAATAACAATTCAGATAGATCATTAATATTTACTTTCAAATAAGCATTGATCGTTTTATCATCGTATACCCACAAATTGAGCGTGACTAATTAGAAGTGCGAATAAATTGGGTATAATTNTGCATATAGATCATTAATATTTACTTTCAAATAAGCATTGATCGTTTTATCATTGTATACCCACAAATTGAGCGTGACTAATTAGAAGTGCGAATAAATTGGGTATAATTAACTCATTTTATGTGATTTTCATATGTGGTAGTACCCAATACTTAAGAATGTTAGAGCCTCCCACCCAAAATCAATTGATAATGAGTGGAGAGACCCCCACAAACATATAAACCAACCTTGAATGTCCTAATCATTCGATGCGGGATATAAACATTCATTACACCCTCCCTCACATGGGATCTAGGCTCCCACGTGAGGCTAACAAACAAACATGCATACTAGGATATTTAAATGGGACCACCTAAGGCTCAGATCTGATACTATATGAGAGCATCTAATACAAAACCAACTAGCAATGAGTATAGAAACCCTAAAGCATATAAACTAACCTTGGGTGGTCCTAATCATTCAATATGGGATACAAGTTCTCTTTACAACATCTACATATCTTCAAAGTCATATGGATTTTTTTGTATGTGTATCATTGAATGTGAGTTCAAGAGAAAAGGCTCAAAATTTATTGCACTTCCTATCCACTTTCATATCTTAAGTATATTCATCTTAGTACCTCTATTCAAGACATATCCAAAAATGAATATTTTATCAAATATGGATACTTGTAATGCGTTATCCAACACATATCCAAAAATATATAAATACTTCATTAATTATGGACG
Source organism: Ilex paraguariensis (assembly GCA_963454935.2). Lineage (NCBI taxonomy): Eukaryota > Viridiplantae > Streptophyta > Magnoliopsida > Aquifoliales > Aquifoliaceae > Ilex > Ilex paraguariensis. The sequence continues at coordinate 706,027 of CAUOFW020008279.1, read as the reverse complement.
CTTCAATATGCATCTTCAAGTATCCGATGAGTATTGTATCTAATATGGTATCCGATATTGATACTTTGACCTGTATACGTGCTTCATAGGGGTATACACTATGAAGAGAAGGTGGGGTTGGATGAAAGACTACTAAACTTCCAGAATCAAATCAATCAAAGACCGGATGAAAGGGATCAAGCACTGCCATGGTCTCCTGGAGTTTTTTCTCATGACTGTTCAATGCTACAGCAGCAAGATTATTAACCATCTATATACAGCCATCATGGCATCCTGTTGAGAATTTTTGCCCCACAAAAGACATTCCTATGCTCCACTAAAAGATTGCCACAATGCAACAGAAGTGACTCGCCTCCGCATCAACGCATAAGTGCTAAGCCCGTTAGAACTATTAGGGATCGTAAACATATGTGATGTCAATAGACGCATGCCAACATAGCCATAACAAGATAAAATTACCTTTCCATTGGAAAATTCTGCTCTATAAACGCGACCAAGTGAGCCTTCACCAACAATATTTTCTTGACTAAAGCTATTTGTTGCCATTTGGAGAGCTGCAACTGTATAAGGCGCAGCAGTTATAGGGGACTTCACTCTCTTTACAGATCCATTTTTCCCTTGCATCCTCTCAACCAACTCATTCTCTGCAGGTGGTGGCTTCAAATCTACAACGGTAGCTGTAGATTTTACCCTTTGCTCTTGCATCTCTGTATTCACTACATAGCAAAGCAGAATGCATCAATGAATAGGTCAGGATACCAATGACAAGAACAAATTCCAAAGCACAAAAACATCAANTTAACTCATTTTATGTGATTTTCATATGTGGTAGTACCCAATACTTAAGAATGTTAGAGCCTCCCACCCAAAATCAATTGATAATGAGTGGAGAGACCCCCACAAACATATAAACCAACCTTGAATGTCCTAATCATTCGATGCGGGATATAAACATTCATTACACCCTCCCTCACATGGGATCTAGGCTCCCACGTGAGGCTAACAAACAAACATGCATACTAGGATATTTAAATGGGACCACCTAAGGCTCAGATCTGATACTATATGAGAGCATCTAATACAAAACCAACTAGCAATGAGTATAGAAACCCTAAAGCATATAAACTAACCTTGGGTGGTCCTAATCATTCAATATGGGATACAAGTTCTCTTTACAACATCTACATATCTTCAAAGTCATATGGATTTTTTTGTATGTGTATCATTGAATGTGAGTTCAAGAGAAAAGGCTCAAAATTTATTGCACTTCCTATCCACTTTCATATCTTAAGTATATTCATCTTAGTACCTCTATTCAAGACATATCCAAAAATGAATATTTTATCAAATATGGATACTTGTAATGNTAATCTTAGTACCTCTATTCAAGACGTATCCAAAAATGAATATTTTATCAAATATGGATACTTGTAATGCGTTATCCAATACATATCCAAAAATATATAAATACTTCATTAATTATGGACGCTCCGATATGCATCTTCAAGTATCCGATGAGTATTGTATCTAATATGGTATCCGATATTGANTCATCTTAGTACCTCTATTCAAGACATATCCAAAAATGAATATTTTATCAAATATGGATACTTGTAATGCGTTATCCAACACATATCCAAAAATATATAAATACTTCATTAATTATGGACGCTTCAATATGCATCTTCAAGTATCCGATGAGTATTGTATCTAATATGGTATCCGATATTGATACTTTGACCTGTATACGTGCTTCATAGGGGTATACACTATGAAGAGAAGGTGGGGTTGGATGAAAGACTACTAAACTTCCAGAATCAAATCAATCAAAGACCGGATGAAAGGGATCAAGCACTGCCATGGTCTCCTGGAGTTTTTTCTCATGACTGTTCAATGCTACAGCAGCAAGATTATTAACCATCTATATACAGCCATCATGGCATCCTGTTGAGAATTTTTGCCCCACAAAAAACATTCCTATGCTCCACTAAAAGATTGCCACAATGCAACAGAAGTGACTCGCCTCCGCATCAACGCATAAGTGCTAAGCCCGTTAGAACTATTAGGGATCGTAAACATATGTGATGTCAATAGACGCATGCCAACATAGCCATAACAAGATAAAATTACCTTTCCATTGGAAAATTCTGCTCTATAAACGCGACCAAGTGAGCCTTCACCAACAATATTTTCTTGACTAAAGCTATTTGTTGCCATTTGGAGAGCTGCAACTGTATAAGGTGCAGCAGTTATAGGGGACTTCACTCTCTTTACAGATCCATTTTTCCCTTGCATCCTCTCAACCAACTCATTCTCTGCAGGTGGTGGCTTCAAATCTACAACGGTAGCTGTAGATTTTACCCTTTGCTCTTGCATCTCTGTATTCACTACATAGCAAAGCAGAATGCATCAATGAATAGGTCAGGATACCAATGACAAGAACAAATTCCAAAGCACAAAAACATCAAACAGAGTATTCCTATAGCACAGCTTTGGCATATATTAAGGAATGAACTTGTACAATTCACATCAAATTTCCAGTAAATGACTCGATGCAACTTTATTTAAATTGCCAAAGCTAAGCACCAAGTTACCAATAGAATACATTTCAGCCAACGGTTAAAGATAAAAATGTACCTTTACCTGCGCTAACAGGAAGACTTCCCGCAGAGGGTCNGTTGGTTTTTTTATGGAGTCTAGTTTGTATATGCGATCCGGATGATGACCCGACTTGAAGTAATGTTTGTGTGGTTTTTAATGGGAAATTTTCTGAGGCTTAGTCTATGGAGCGAAGGCTTGGACCGATAGGCCCAAGCCGTAGCGCTCATGGACAAGTCTCGTGGGGGTTCGGGGGCAANGCGCAGCAGTTATAGGGGACTTCACTCTCTTTACAGATCCATTTTTCCCTTGCATCCTCTCAACCAACTCATTCTCTGCAGGTAGCGGCTTCAAATCTACAACGGTAGCTGTAGATTTTACCCTTTGCTCTTGCATCTCTGTATTCACTACATAGCAAAGCAGAATGCATCAATGAATAGGTCAGGATACCAATGACAAGAACAAATTCCAAAGCACAAAAACATCAAACAGAGTATTCCTATAGCACAGCTTTGGCATATATTAAGGAATGAACTTGTACAATTCACATCAAATTTCCAGTAAATGACTCGATGCAACTTTATTTAAATTGCCAAAGCTAAGCACCAAGTTACCAATAGAATACATTTCAGCCAACGGTTAAAGATAAAAATGTACCTTTACCTGCGCTAACAGGAAGACTTCCCGCAGAGGGTCTTGGAGCAAGTTCCTTCCTTTTGCCCTTTCGAAGGCAAAAAACAAGTGCAAGTAGTGAAAATAGAACAACCAATGAAGAACCTAGAATTATGCCTATAAGAGGTCCAGTTGTCAACCAGTTATTTTTTTTCCCGCCGTCTGGATTGGATGATTGGCCATCAAAGCCCTGGGGTGTACGTGCACCAGGAGGAGACTGGCTGCGATTGTTATGAGTTCTACCAGGAGGAGGTGGGGTATACGGTGGTGGAGGAGGAGCAGGGCCATTATCAAATGAATTCCCATTATATCTGTATTATTTTTGGTGTTACATCAGAATATTTTAAACTTGTAAGAACAGAACATGTATAAGCCTAGTAAGAAAGCGAGATATATCACTTACACAAAATTTGGGATAGAATTAAAATCTTGTGGTATCCATCCACTGAAATTGTTGTTTGCAACATTTCTGCAATAAACATAGTGGTTTAAGAATAACTGTCATATTTCCAACCCAAGCCCCTATAAGAAGAAGAAGAACTTACAGATCCATCAAAGGCAAACTAGCCAGAACATCAAGAGAACCACTTAATTCATTGTTCTGCACATGACTGTCACAAATGCATATACTATAAGAATCTCAAACAGAACTCAGCCAAAAAAATTCAACAATTAGCACTTTATTATACTCACAGGGTAGAAAGATTTGACAATGAACCGAAGGAGGGGGGTAGATCTCCGGTAAAATTGTTGAAAGACAGATCCCTATATTACATGCATTTCAATTCACCATGAGAGGAATCCAGCGTCGTAGGCATGTGCAATGTTACGTGTACAACACTATGAGATACCACGTTAAGTAATGACTTACCATCAAAATTTAATAGAAACTGTTGATGTTCTTAGTAGGATAGTCAACTCAGAGACCACAATTAGTGAGCATCAACAACAGGCATCAAGCAAAATTCTTTTGCAAAGTGGATAACAAGACAATTTACGATTATCATAGAGTATGTTGATTTTCGAAGCAGATTCGATTATGAAGAACAAGGTATGCAACTGAAAATGTTTCAGAATAAGCATGGCCAAGATAGAAACCACTGGCACACTAGAATTAACCAAGTAAAACTGGAAGCATGCAAATAGGAAAGAAATTGCAATTGGCCACCGGGAGATATCCAGCAGTGATCATTTTGCTTACTGAATTCCACCATCCATACAAAAATGGGAATATTCAAGGGGATTTAACAAAGATGGACTAGATTGGGGAAGACGATAAGTGGCTCATCAAGTCTTGGGTAATGGGCACAGACTAATCAAAGCAAATGAAGGACTTCAGATTTGGAAAACCAATGAACGAAAATTTAAGAAAGATACGATTCTACAACAAGAGCTCAGCAAAAGTAAGTACATTAATTACTGATTATAAGAATAAGCAAAAAAATAGAAACAAATGCTCATCACAAATTGGTAGCAGCATCTCTTGAGGACAGCGGGTTCAAAATCAGCTTATACAGTTTGCAATGCACAACAATGACCAATAGAAAAACAAGTTGGAACAATGTACATAAATTTGAACCAGTCAGCATACAATTGCAAAAACCACTGTCATCCTAGCCAGTAAATATAAGGTCTTACAAATTACTAAGGGCAGGCAATCTGGCATCAATTTTCATTGAAGAGAACATAGATAAGAATGTGCTTATGCACGTTTATATATTTATCTCCACTGCGTCCAACAATTTCTTCCTGAGGTCATACAATCAGCCTCAATGTTTTCCCTAGTAAACTGTAGAGTAGATGGTATACTAAATCATATGATATGTAATTGATCACAGAAAACAAAAACATAGAATCATATAGCAGGAATAGTTAAATATAGAATTAAAACTGTAGCAGGGGAAATAAAAAAAAATTATGTGGTTACATTAACATAAAGTGGAGAGAAGATCAAAAAGTCACAGCATCACTATTTTATGAGGTCAAACGAGATTAATAGAAAACTTATTCACACCAATGCTAGTAAAGTATGGAATTATATTAATTTGACTAAACCCAATCTGAAAGCTGAACATTTCTGGTTTACTTAGCAGATTTTCCCGTTAAAAAAAAACAATTCGTACAAAAGAGATATTAAAAAAATATCACAAAGATAGATCTCCTTTCCAATATAGATGCCAAAAATGAATGGTTGACAATTTTACTAATGACAACAAAGAGGAGAAATATATGACCAACTCAAGTGACCGAAGTCTGTCGAGACAACTTTAGAAAGTTCAACAGGTGTGTATGGATGAAACTCAGATCGATACGATACAACGTGATATTACAATCACTAGTTGACATTTCACCAGTTCAGACTATATGAATAAAGAAACTACCAGAAGACCCCAACAGCATCAGTAGGACAATAAAGATGTATTAAAGCAGATATCTTACACAGTCACGAGGTCAGAATGATTAGCAAACACATCTCCAATTGATTGAGATAGCATATTACGGCTGATGTTCCTAAAACAAAGAATAGAATAAATTACTCCCCAAATAACTGAAATGAAATTTATCAAAGAATAATAACAAACTTGAATAGAATTCAAGATGTGCCACTCACAAATAACTAAGAGACGCCATGCCAATAATGGAAAACGGAAGATTCCCGCTCAAGTTGTTGCTTGCAAGATTTCTGCATTATAGAAAAAGATGACCCTTTCACTTCAAGTAGTTAAATTGGATGGCTTCTAAAAAAAACAGAACATTCAATAAATGGTTTGTATATTACAGGTTTGTAAGGTTTGGCGGTAACTGGTACGGAATGGCATCGTGGATGTTGTTTCCACTCAAATCCCTAAAACAGGCATTGGTCCATAGTTAAAATAATAATCAATCAGGTAAAATTCAAAGAAAAAAAATTATAACTACAGTTGCTTGTTATGGTAAAGGATATTCTCACAGTGTTCTCAATGATGCAAGGTTGTTGAGCAAGTATCCCATTGTCCCACTGACTCCTAACCCGGAAATTTGACTGTCAAAACGACCAAAATGCGTCTCACGACTCAAACTAATGCACTGATAAAACAACAATATAAAATCTGAAAATTGGCGTCTCCTCTGATATAAAGCCTGCTTTGAGATAATAAACACTCACATAGACACAACAGCAGAGCCCTGGCAAGTGATCCCTTTCCATGACTCCCCACATGGATCACCACCATTGGATTTCCAACTGGTTAGCTGTGAGGGACTGTTCAACGAAGCGAACATCACTTGAAGTGCCTGAACTGTAATTCAAAACCACCACATTCAAATCAAATAAATCTAGTAGACATTCGCATCAAAATGTTCATCACACTTATANGAATTTCCAACTGGTTAGCTGTGAGGGACTATTCATCGAAGCGAACATCACTTGAAGTGCCTGAACTGTAATTCAAAACCACCAAATTCAAATCAAATAAATCTAGTAGACATTCGCATCAAAATGTTCATCACACTTATACATACATACATGAACATCCACACATATGATATCAAGATCCCTCATTTATGTAGCAAAGGCTCAACCTTTGACATGCGTTGACTCTCAACCTCATCAGCAACCAAAACAGAGTAGCTCAAAGCTCACCAATCACACCACTTTTTACGACATAAATCCCAAATTCACATAAAATCATTTCAAAATCCTCATTTTAATAGCAAATATTCGATTTTTATCTCGCATGAACTAGCAACCTTATCACATGCTAATAAATTGTAGCCCAAACTCGCCAATCAGGTCACATCATTGAATCATTAAACCAATCAAATCAACACAAAACAAAAATTTATAATCATCAGAAAGAAAAACAGATTACCATCATTCGGATCAGTAGTTCCTTCAACAACATTAAAAACCAAGATTGTCGTAATGACGAACACAACAAACTCAGAGAGAAACCGAGAGACCGATGTTGAGCATGCTCTGTTCCTCTCCATTTCTGTTCTGTACAAATGACCACAGTTAGAGAGCTGGTATTACCTACAGGACATGCAAGAGACGAGCCATTGAAGGGAAGGCAAAGAAGAAAATGAGCTGACATGGTTCGCGGTTGGTGTCGCCATTGAAGAAAAGGACTGTGTGAGATTCGAAGCTTGGAGTAAATGTGTATCTATCTATATCTATATATTATACGTGTCGGCAAAATGTGGAAAAAAATTATAAAAGAAACAGTGTGAATTAGTTGGTTTGGAAGTAGGCAAGCAACGTATGACAATTTCACACTCGCTTTTCCGGCTCTCCCCCTCTCTCTCTCTCTCTCTTCTCTGTAAACGAGAAGAGCAAAGAGTATTTAAATGCGAGGGACAAAATGACCATATGGCACTTGTGATCGGTGGTAATTGAGGTAATGTCATTCGGAGTTAAATAGATTCTACTCAATTTTGTAATTACTCGCTCTATATAATATAATATAATAATTATCCACGTTTATAAATAGGGGCCTATTTTATCTATTTTTATTTTTATTAAATAGTAATACCACGTAACAATAATAATATAATATTACTGATGAAACGTTATACGCAATTCAACAGAGGTGAACTGTTTAGAGAACGTTGACGGGGGTTTATTGGGATATTCAGTTAACGATTCTGGACTATTGGGGGTTGAACAATTGATTCAGAAGTTAAATAGCTACGAATAAAGATGGGAATTTATAATGGTACATCAATTCAAAAGTTTGACTAATACATTCTAATGAAGTCACTTGTTCCTGCAAGAGTTTTCTATTACTTGGGATAGAAAGTTACAGAATTACATAAAGTCAATGGCACAGATGATTGATCGATTACAATACGAGAAATTTAATTCCTATTTATAATATATAGTTATCTGGTGTGATTTGCGATCCTCTCGTAACTAACACGATTCTTGCATAATCAATGTGATCCCCTTAGTGATGGAAAGACAATATTATAGAAATTGTTATCCAATAAAATGAGATAAAAAAAAAATTATTTTATTTTACTATATGATGTTCAAGTTTACACCGACTACTCTCTCAAACTTAACAATTAAAATTAATATTTCATTTATTTAGGTAATTCAATCAAAGTCCTAAAACTTTGACTTTGACTTTCATTGAAAGGTCCTATTCTACTCTTCTTTTTCAGCTACTGCATTAACTATTTTTATAAAATGTTCGTTGTATTTGAAGTTTGATAGTAGAAAAAAGAGGTGTGAATAATATCTTTTACCAAGTGTACTCTGGGTCTGGGGTGCCTTCGGATTGGAGGTAGCATCAAAATTATTCCCTACTGAAATAGAAGACATTGTCTAGGTCGTGATGCGTATTAGATTCCTTTGACGAACTAAAATAACTAAGAATCCAAGGCTAATCACCATGCAATCATTTTGGTCCACAAATCAGGAGGAAGACTACAATACCTTCTTTAGTAGAAAAGCTAAGTTACAACAACTTTGGAGTGTAATCCTATGCTTTGTTTAATGATAATGATGAATCTTAGTTGGAGAATATATAAATCTCAATACCCATGATCCAACAAAAAGAAAATATCAAACCCATATGGGTAAAACCAAGAAACTCTTTCTACAACCTTGTATTCAAATTCAGGTGAGGAGCAGTTTAATGGAGAAAACAACAGTTATAGGAGGCAGGCAGCCTCAAGAAGTCATTGTGAATGGGGTTATCAAACAAGTGGGGCCTATTTCAAGGTAGAGGTCATACGTTCCATCATTTTATTACCCATTGCTCAATTATTTCTCACCTGTCACTTCTCTTTGTCCCATGTGTGCTATGTTATCTCAGTTCAGATCTGTAATTCTGTCACAATTTTGCATTTATATCGTTATAAACACGAAAATAGTTTACATGGTCACACGGGTTAAGATTCTCATCGTATGATTATGGTGCATAAAAGGTAATCGATGCAGTTAGATACAACTTCAGATGATCGGGATGCTTCCAAGGTAGTAGTTAGTCTAGAACTTGCCACGAATGGTTGGTATTAAACTTCTTTCTAGACCACTAATTTTCTATACATTATTTTCTAATATAAAGTGAAGGAATCTTAAACTATTGTTAAATGAAGTGGTTCGTTGGAAGGTCTAGCTAACAAACGCCAAAAAATATTTAGTATAGAGATAGAGACAACCAAACTTGCCAGTAGGCAGAAAATTAATGTAAATCCACTTATTTGTCTTCGTATCGCTTGCTTTAAAACAATATTATTTTGACTATGTAAATTTAAAGTTGCGCTTGAAATTAAAATGTATGTAATACATCAATCCAGAGGTTTTATGACTNTCTTCGTATCGCTTGCTTTAAAACAATATTATTTTGACTATGTAAATTTGAAGTTGCGCTTGAAATTAAAATGTATGTAATACATCAATCCAGAGGTTTTATGACTATGGGCTGTTGCCAGCCTAAGGCGTGCACAAGTAACTGAGTTGGTTCTTGCCACTGACAAGCATGAAGGGGAAATTTAATGAAGGAAAATCATTGTTCAATTTGATTGGTTTGGTGAGGTAGGACCAATATTCAATTGTAAATAAGCATGCTTTGTCCAAACTCTCTTGCATGCTTAAAAAGAAGTAAAGAACCACGATTTCATATACCATAGTACCAACATAGCATTCTATTGAAAAAGCTAAAACTATAATAACCACTAAAAGGCATCAACTCAGTGTGTGTGTGTGTGCGTGTACACATTGATCAGGGCAAGTTAGCCATTCAACTAAAAGAGGAAGAAGCCTTATGCCACTGGGGCAGNGTGCGTGTACACATTGACCAGGGCAAGTTAGCCATTCAACTAAAAGAGGAAGAAGCCTTATGCCACTGGGGCAGAAAGCAACACCAGTTCTAAGAAATTTTTCAATGGATGTTGCTGCAACCCAATGAGCAGTCTCCTTGGAAGACCTTGGTCTATGATAAAACATCGACTCGAAGCTGCATAATCTAATAATGCATTCCAACAATTGAGGCCGGTTTCTTTCCCAAAGTAATTGGCTGATTCAGACTAATTTTCCAATTCTCCTAATCTGGATGAGCAAAAACTCCAATGAATTTCAAATCAAATGGAACTCAAGGAATCCTCACAAACCTTAGTGGAGATCGGACAGAGGTTCAATATTGGGATGTGGAATTGAGCAAAACAGAGAGTAGACATAGTGGAGTGTTGAATAGTAGATCTAAGGCTAACTTAAAAATCATTCGTAAGGAGCAAGCACAGTTGATTTCTAAGTTGCTTGGCAGTGGCATGTTTCATATATTTGTGTATAATCAGACCTATAAACCTCCAATCAGGGGGTTGTCTACAATCAACCTTCCTGACTCTGGGAATTTTACTCTTCAGCATTGATCATTAACATCAAGTTCACCTTTTCACAATTTATTGCATAGAGAGCATAAATATGTGCAAATGCTGGTAAATTTTATAACTTTTCAACTGGGAACCCAGTAACAGGTTTTGTTTCTGATGCCAAAGAACGAAGCTCGACGATTTCTTCATCAGAAAGTCTCCATCCCAGTGCACCTGCAAATTCTGTGGCCTGTTCTTTATTTTTTGCTCCTGGGATGGGGACAACATTCTCCTGGGCTATTAGCCAGTTGAGGACTACCTGGGGAAATAAGCCAATATTATTGACACAATTATGCATGACGAGTTGATCATGATAAGCATTTCGTTGAAAGCAAGAAATCATTTCCACATTTATATTAGTTGCACTAATGTTTCTTGTGACAATTGAACTGGAGTTTCTCAGTGTTAAAATCTAGTATAGGACCACTTGTGTGTAGCTTGGAGCAAATGCAAGAGAACAGTATGAACATGTAAGGAGGTCTTTTAATGAAAGATGAATTGTGAAGTGCGCGCACAGGCTTTTTAATGCTCATAAAAGTAGTGACTTTAACAAATGTAGTAGGGCACATATAGATTCAGGGTTTATGAGCTGACTAAACTATAAAACACATGCTCATAATAGAAAAGACAGAACCTGTGTCGGAGTTTTACCGTAGGTCTGTCCAATCTCCTTTATTCTGTTTATGAGAGGTTGTAGCTGCAGGACACAAAAAATACTTCAGCAATTGATTGATAAATATCGAAGCAATGGACATCCCTATATTACCCCGGGCTTACTCGAGTTAGAAACTCAGGAGTGTAAATCTGGCGTCGAGGACCAGTGGGAGGCTTCTCTGGTGTATACTTTCCTGTCAGAGCGCCTGCAAAATTTCCTATGTTTCACTCACATGAACCAGTGATGATGTCATGCCTAGATTGGACCAAATAATAAGCCACAGGAAATGAACCAGTCAAGGTCAAAAGTTTCAAAGTCTTGGAAGCTTTTAGGAGGCTGGTAAAAACCGTTTATTTTTCTTATCTACTATGCTGACACAACAAAAATATCAAAACAAAGTTGCCATTTGCCAAACAAGAAGGATTTACATCGAAGAGCTAATGAAATAACCAGAGCAAGGACTGGTTCAACATGGTGGAATTTTATTTTTCAAATTAAAGGGAAGAGGAAGAGTAGTATCCAGCCCTAGGCCCACTCCCAGTCAAATGGTTTAGAGAACAAAAAAAAAAGGTGTAAAGTATCGGTCAGTAGTTTATATCAACCTTACGAGTGAGGCCTTTAGTTCTGTGGTATGACATAACAAACCACCCAAGCATACCAAAACTGTTGGCAACTGCATTGATATTGAAGGATATGCCCTATCTAAAAATCGATATGCATCCTGAAGCAAGAACACATGCGGTTAATAACCTTGAGCAATAGGTGAATATGCGATCAAACTGATCCCCAGTTCATCACAGGTAGTCTTCACACCATTCTCCTCTGGAAGCCTGTATATGAGACTGTAATTAACTTGGTTTGAAGCCAATGGGACACCTCTCTTTCCAAGTTGCTCATATGCCTTGCGAAGTCGCTTTTCTGAAACAAGAACCACATCCATTAACCACAATATGGAAGAAAAGCCAGGGAATTATTGTCAAATTAATAACTTGCTGCATACATAAAAAATCACAGTACCATCCTGATAAGAAAAATAGAAGTAAAGAAATATAGGCAATTAATAACATACCAAAGCATATGTATATATAGCTTGCAAGAACAATAAACAGATTAAATTAGGGTGATACCATTATAGTTAGATACACCAACAGCTTTCACAAGACCCTGCTCCACAGCATCCCCAAGTCCATCAATATATCCTGAAAAATCATTTTCCAATAAACTAAGCTTCTTCCGACCTGACCATGACCAAAAATTAACGCTCAATTCTTCTTGCTACATAAACTCAATTTGTAATGAAACGAGGGCCTTATTCATGAACAACCTTCATTTCCCCATACTCCCGGCCTGAAAAATTTATTGCAAACATATTTGTAAGTCAATATCTTTTTGATGGAATGATAGAGGTAGATAATTAACTTGAATGCTGATAGAACACAGACCAATGGAGTTGATAGAGGTCCACAGAAGAAAGCCCGAGACGACAAAGGGAATCCTTAAGTGCAGTGAGGACACTCTGCCGACCAAGCCTCCATGGTAATGCTGCAAATTTGGTAGCAACAGAAATCTCGACTTCTGGATTCCTTTCTTTCCTTTCCTTAATAAATCTTTAAGAGAAAAGTTAAATTTGATAACCAGAACAACCAAAGTAAAGTAGAGTTCAAGCTTCAAAGTATTCTTCCTAAGGTAAGTTTTTCCAACAAGAAACACTATGAATAAAATTTCACAACGTACCTTCCCAGTAGTGTTTCAGAATTTATTGCACCTAACGAGAACTGCAAGCACAGTAAATGATAATTCCATTTGATCATTACCTTTCTCATGCAAGTTAGTGGAGCAAAAAATTACAGCATTAATCAAATCCCTCTCACCCTTGAGCCATACACCTCAGCAGTATCAAAGAAGGTTATACCACAATCAACACTGGAATCAAAAGCAGCCTTAGCTGCCTTCATCTTCCTATCTGCCTCATCACAAAAGATTTAAAAATGCAAATGTCACAACAGAAATTCCAACAGGAACATGACGTAGAACCACCCGTCATATTCATAGAAGCTACTAATGAAAAATAGAGCAATCTAATATCCACCATAAACAAAAAGTAGACTAAATTTTGGAATTGAAACGATAGACAGTTTGATATTCTGGCAGAAAAGATAGAGACTTCTGCAATTCCTAGTTTTTATGCTCACGATTATGTGCATTTTAAAAGGACACCCACGATGGTCTTTATCAAGCAAAATGTCAACAGAATATATAGAATCATGTGCAATCCTGAAATGCATTGGACCCATTATAAACTCTACCAGAAAAGGAATCGCAAATATGAATGCACGACTCATTCAGCTGAACTGATCCTGAAACCCATTGGATACTGATTGATTTCTACCAGAAAAGGAAGAATAACATATAATGGACGCATTCAGCTGAACGAATATAAATAGAATTCTATGAAAGAGGAAAACACACATAAAATAAGCTTAATCAGCTGAACAAATAGTACTTACTAGGTTGAATCAATAAACACATTCATCAGAATTGGAAAAAAATACATACACAAANCACATTGGATACTGATTGATTTCTACCAGAAAAGGAAGAATAACATGTAATGGACGCATTCAGCTGAACGAATATAAATAGAATTCTATGAAAGAGGAAAACACACATAAAATAAGCTTAATCAGCTGAACAAATAGTACTTACTAGGTTGAATCAATAAACACATTCATCAGAATTGGAAAAAATACATACACAAAAGACTTAAGCTTTCACTTAAAAGTTAAACACACCAATATACAAAGAAGTAAAAAAAAATTAAGCAATAACTCCTACAAAAAAAAAATCTTAGCAGCACCTAGCCCCTGTCTACCTNACATTCATCAGAATTGGAAAAAAATACATACACAAAAGACTTAAGCTTTCACTTAAAAGTTAAACACACCAATATACAAAGAAGTAAAAAAAAAAATAAGCAATAACTCCTACAAAAAAAAAATCTTAGCAGCACCTAGCCCCTGTCTACCTGTTCCAATGAAGCTATGACCATTTTAGGTAAAAGAATCTGCTAATACAAAAACTTATGAAAGATGCTAAGAATATTCAATATCCTTGATTACAACCACCAACTTGAACAAGAATAATAGAAGACTACCATCAAAAGGGTACTCCAATACTTCAAATTTGTTTAAACAACTTACCATCCCATTCAAAGTTGTTCCAGTAACTGGTGTCACCCCATGACCAAGCTCCAATCCCAAGCTTTGTCACCTTCAAGTCAGAACCCCCCAACTTTACCTTATCTTCTTCTGTTTTGATGGCAAAGTCCTCGGAAGCAACGGCTCTGATTCTCTGCACTTTCCTGTGGCTGAATGCACACAAGCATGCATTGCTCAAATGCAGAGCCATGGCTTCGCGCAATCAGTTACGACACACAAATCTAAATGGATTTTTACTTTCCAATAAGCAAACTTGTTTTTCAGAAGGCTCTGAAATGAAGAATCCGTTGAAAATGCAGAGAAATTTTGTTCTAAGGAGGTTTTTAACAAAAATAAGTGTCTTTTTGTCGGGAGTGAGAAAGTGGCGAGACATGGTGCTAGAAAAGTACACGTCTGATCTTCATCCCGGTGCTCCCGGCCACATGAATCCCGTGAAATACGGAAAATTTCATTTTGTACCGTTCCCAATTAAATTTATTATATTATACCCTTCATATTTATATAATAAAATAATTTTCAATTCAAATCTTAAAAATAAATAAAATAATTTTGGATTAATCTCATTTTACACCCTAAAAGATTGTTCAAATCTCAATTTGTACCCTCAAAGATAAAAAATCTCAATTTGTACTCTCAAAGATAGAAATTTGTATCAATGTGCATCCCCAAAGATAAAAAATCTCAATTTGCACTCTCAAAGATAGAAATTTGTATCAATGTGCACCTAAAATTAAATTGATAAATTATACCTAAATCCCCTCATGTTTGTCACTTAATCATTTGAACTCTTTCACATTTAAAATATTCTTCTTACATCTCATGACGTTTGTGCATGTNATTAATATTTAAATTCTTTTATCTCTCTTCTATGTTTGTGATTTAATTTTAGATATGAATATAAATATATTTATTGTTTACTATTTTTTATTATTCTGTATTTTTAGGCACAGACAATAACTAGTTTTAAACATATTATAATACGATCTTTTGTTAATTTATGTTTCTTATTCAGGATAACGAAAACAAAAAATACCATATTATAATATTTTTAGGGCTCGTTTGGTTGTCGTATTAAAAACGGATGGATTAGATAAAATAATTCGATCTAATACAATACAGAAAAATAAAAGATAAAACTAAATAGGGTATTAAAATAATACATAATTTTATCTAGTATTTAGTAATACACAATATAAACATTGGATTATAATTATTTAATCTAATCGGTTGTTTGATTAAGAAATTATTTGATAGTATTAATGTTGAATTAACAAACATACACTCAATTAGTGCTTGTTAGATTGATAACAATTTGATTTTATTAGTTGAGGGTTATAATGATAAATGTGTAAAATATATAATATGTTTGAGTTACTCTGGATTATAATATCATATTTTTTTGTGGTATTAAAATATCCGTATAATACAGGTTTAATGTATAAACAATATACGATTAGTATATATTTTTTTAAATTAATACAATATCAAATTTGTTTACCAAATAAAATATTAGGCCCAATTAAATAAAAAAAAAGTATAATTCAATATTTAATCCCCTCATAATACATCTATTAAACGAGCCCTTAATGTATTGATATACAAAATTTAATCTTTAAAAGTAAAAAAAAAAAAACTTTTTAGGGTATTAAGTAGGACTGTCAATTTTTAACACGACGCGAATCAAACACAAAATTAATAGGTCGAATACGAAATTAAACGAGTTAATAGGTTAAAACGTGTCATGCTCCATCCTAGTCAATCAAGGATGAGACACGACTAGATTTTTTATACACCTGTTTACAATTATTATAATCTGGACTAATCAAACATTAAATAAACTCACAGGTGCAACAACACCACCCATCACCTTAGTCATTGAACATGATGGTAAAACTTGTCTCATAACTTGTACCATATATTAAACACATGTACCAATTGATTGTTACCCAGGTTATAGACATATACAAAATCTCACACCCACATAGCATACATCACAAAATATGTTTGTTGAGTTTATTTACAAATATATACTATTAACCTGTCATAATATTCTCTCACAAATATAATACACAACCTAGAAATTAGTCATACTAACACTCAATCTGAGTGATATTACACTAACGTTGTACAAGACTCAATCAACTGGACAGTGGATTGATCTGCATCCTCCTCTATAATACCTGGAAAGAATAAGCTATAGGGGTGTAAGCTAAATCACGCGTTCGGTGAGTGTACATGTNTGAGCTAAATCACGCGTTCGGTGAGTATACATGTTATATATGAAATGGAAATGATAGTAATACACTGAAATAGGTAGATACACGTATCAAACAACAACATCAATCTAATTTTAAAGAATTTACAAGTCATATCACATTCATACTACCCCTCAACGGGTGATCGATTCCACATGGATCCGTGTCTCTTGAACTTCCCGGGAACACCACAATGCTAGCACACCACTGTACGCTCAGTGATCAAGCATCGACACCCCTGCCTCAAATAATACGCCACATTCCACAATACATAATACACAGTACAAAGTATGAGTCAATTACATAAGCACATAAAACATAATCCTAGAGAATTGCTATTAAATTTTATCATTTAATATTGTCTTATAATAGTATTTTCAAAACATATAAAAATATACATCCACCTTAAGTGTACAAATCTACGGCCCTTCGATCTTATCTGTGGATCCTTTCGATGTCATTGTATCTGTTCCAATACCAACTGTCTCACTCGTTTCACCTAACACATTTGTAATTACAATATCAATATGTTTATCACATTTAATAGTTAGTCATGCACTAATGCATGCAAAATGATGTACCCCAAAGTGCCCCTTAGCTTCGGTTACACATTAGTACTTTTGTTCTAGGATTACATTTCCTCCCCAAATTTTTAANAGTCATGCACTAATGCATGCAAAATAATGTACCCCAAAGTGCCCCTTAGCTTCGGTTACACATTAGTACTTTTGTTCTAGGATTACATTTCCTCCCCAAATTTTTAAAATCACTCACATTAATCACAATTAGGATTAAGTAGGTCAACACATTGATTGGAGGCCCATTTTTCACATATTTCGACCTCGAATCTTAAAAATTGCACTCCCGACATTTTGTACATTTCGCACCGGATATTATACTCATTTGCATTCGAAAGTCACATTATCACATCAAATATCATTTAAAAATGCAGCATGCAAAATTTCAGGTCATTTGAATTAAAATTTATGCATGTAATGATAACATTTAGAAATCAGGGTTTTGACATTATCGGCATCCTTTCCTAACCTCTATCGCTCTTTTTTCTGTTAAATCTGTTGCACTTAAATTCACGCACACTTTTAATCAATGCAAAACAACCCCTAATTGAGCCTTTAAACCACTCATTTTATTCCCATAATTTTCGTTTTCAACCTAGCCCACTAAATACTTTCCGAATATTTTAAATGATCATTTTCACACTTTCGTACACTTTGTTGAGTACCCATTTAATACTCATTCTTAACAGTCCCTAAATTTTGTTTAACACCCTTAATAAAATTTGTTTTGAATTTAAAATAAAACAACTCATTATTTTAACACAAAAACAGCCCACCAAATTAAATTAAAATAGCCCATTAAAATTAACTAAAACAAACCATAAACTAAATTAAAATAGTCACTAATTTAAAACATGTTAAACAGTTCATACATATACAACTACATATATACATAAATTAATCACAATGCATGATTAAATTGAATTCCATATACCTTTCTTGTTCACGGATCAAATGAACACACACACGTATTTGTTTTCTTGATATCTTCTGCTCTCCTTTTTTTTTTCCCTTTTTTCTCTCTTGCTCTCCTCACTCACTCACAGTTTAGTGAAGAACCAGACAAACACACACACTTTGTTTTATATATTAAACAGACACACACACACCCAACACCCCTTTTATATTTTACTTAACACACCCACACTTTACACCTTAAACACACACACACACACATACACACGACACACACACACACACGACACACCATTTTTTCCTTTTTTTTTTTTAGAGTAATGCTATATAGACTTAAAAATTAGATTTGATAATCACAATCATTGAATAGGTAGTGGGTTCCAATAAATACTGGAACCCACAGTGAAATCAATGGTTATAATTATCAAGTCTACTTTTTAAACTTAATTTTAAAGTTCATGAAGTATTACTCCTTTTTTTAAGACCAACACCTGTAAAGGTGACCCATGTTAATGGGTTAATTACGCTTATCNTGCTCCTTTTTTTAAGACCAACACCGGTAAAGGTGACCCATGTTAATGGGTTAATTATGCTTACCTCCCCTCAAATTTTAAATGATTTTAAAATCAACCCACTAATATTTTTATAAAATTCTATAAATTTGTCTCACAAATATCTCAATAATGGGGTCCACATACCCAATGCATACTCACACACATCATGATTATAAAAGATTTAATTAATTAACCCTTTAATAATTTCACATAATTATAATTTAGCCCATAAAATTATGTTAATATGCATACAATGCGTGATTAGGTCACACAAAACGGGTCAACACGCTTAACCATAAAAAGTCATGTCGAGTTCATGTCAAAATCAGGTTAACTTGATTTTGACCTAATTAACTCGTATATTTTAAATAAGTTGACATAATTCACACACAAACCTGACTTAATCCATTGTATACCACGTTTAACCCGTTTATGGCGATATAGTTTGTCTATTATGTATGATTGATGTAGTCTTAACATTATTACTTATTAGTTCTTATTTCTACTATGATAATTGATAATATTGTTCTTAACATTATTATGACAGTATGTTAGTATAATTCTTGCTTTAATTTTTGGTTTCAAACTTGAATGTATTTTAGTTAATTTCATTGATAAAATGTGATATATTATTTGTTAAAAAGTTATTTAAAATTTTGGATAAATGATTGTATGATATATTTAATGACAATAAACTGGTGTGAAAACATGTTATATGTGTTAAAATAAGTTTGTGTTATGTGTGCTAAACAAGTCAAACAGATCTTATTATGTGTGTTAATCCAAAAACGACCTGTTTATTAAACGTGTCAAACAAATCGAGTTTGAGTAGGTTAGTGTTTAGACATCTCTACACGATTATTAAACATGTTCAGTTTGAATTATAAAATTTTCGACATAAACTCAAAATTAACTCGACATAAAATGACCTAACTCGATACCTTTGACACCCCCCTAGTATTAAGTAAAATTTATCCCATGAAATAAAACTCAGATCACATTCAGCGACGTGTAAGAAAACTTTGGGTAATATCCAACTGGTTCAAAAAAAAAAATATAATTCATTTTATTTTATCGTCTACCCTACCGATATAAATTGCATTTAATTAAGCACTTAAAAAATTGAAAAATACCAACCAAGCTCTTAATTTTATTTACACTATCAAACAAATGCAAAATATAGAAAATTATTGGAATTATGTTGTGCAATGATTGAGTTCAATGTTTGAGGTAGGATCAAGAGCCATGTTCAATGCCTTTTTTTAATCAAATAACGTTTATTTTCAAAATCTACTTATTATAAAAATAAAATAAAATAGAGATACAATTATTTATTATATAATTCTGCGGATCTCGCTATAAATAGAGCCTTATGTCTTGAATATTTTTATTGACGATTAAGTTAATTGCTAATATCTAATATGATTCAAAAGTCAACTCTTTTATAATTATATCTTTATCATTAGATTATTTTAATTTTAATTTGGGCCAAGTTACAAGATCTGTGGAAAACGTTTTCATATTTTCATTAAAAACTCCCATTTCTCTAACATTGCACATAACAAATTTTAATTAAACTATGGTTTTTCAAAGGCCCACCTTTTTTTTTCAACATATCTACATCAACCCGTGAAATTTCCCAAAGTAAAATTGGTTTTGGTTTTGGATTGTTATCTTTAAAATGTTTGGTCAATTATTTTTTAGAATAATTTTTGAAAAAAAAAAAACTTGATTTTAGGGAACACAAAAAAAATGTTTTCATTACTTTATATGTTTTGTAGAACTGTTTTTAAAATCATATAAATAAATAAGTTATGTGATATAAAATATTAAAATACTAGTTATTACTTGTATTTGAAAACACAAAATAATAAAAAATGGTCAACAACAAATATATTGGTATTCACATCCAAAATCAAATCACAAACATAGATGAGAGATAAATAAACTTAAGCACTGATCGTAGTGGAGTGAGAGATAATGAACGATAGTGGTGGATGGCAATGACTGTGGTAGTAGTGACAGTCATGAGTGACGGCGGTGGTAATGGTGGACAACGATGATGATTGTTACTAGTCGTGGTGGTGAGCGTGTTGATGGCGGAGGTGGTGGGCAACGATGGATACTTCTGGGCGACAGTATAATAGGTGGCAACGAATGGTGGTGGTGGTACGTATGGTGGGATGGGTGACAGTGGGTGGCAGCAATTGTGGTCGATGAAGGGGGTGGTGGTAGGTGTGGTGGGGGTGGGTGATAGTGGCTGTTGACGACAGGTGGTGGTGGACAACAATATGTTGGTGGTGGATGGCAATGATAGTAGTGAGATGATGATGGTAGTGGTAATAAATATAAGAATGAGATGACGATGATGGTGAGTGGCGGCAGTGGAGTAGTGGCAGCAGCGGCGATAACGGTGATGGTCGTGGGGCTATGAAGGTGGTTGTGGTAAGAGTGATTGTGAGATGACAACAATGGTTGTATGGTGACAACAACGGTGATGATGTAGTGGTAGGAATGATGGTGGTGAGACGGTGGGAGTGATGGTGGTGGTGGGGTGTCAATAGTGGTGGTGATATCGACGGGGGTGATGTCGGGGCGATGGTGATTATTGTGGAAGAGGCGATAATAATGGCGGTGGTGGTTATTATGACAGAGATAGTGGTGGGTTGGCAGTGGTGGTGGCTGGGGTAGTTGTGTTGTGGGGTGGTGGCGGTGATGGTAATATTGATGATGGTGGGACAGTGGTGGTGGAACGATTTCAAATACTAATTTTTTTGTTTAAAGTAGTTATAATAAATTATAAGTCTTAAAAACACTTTAAAAAAGTCATCATAAATATATTTTTATGGGTCTATTTTCTCTATTAAATCTGATATATTAATATTAATAATCAAATTAATTTTAAAATAAAATTAAAGAGATGTTAATCACGAAAAATAAAATTTATTTTACTTATTTTTAATATTTGAATTGTAATATGCACTCAATTTTTTCCTCTGTCACCCAAAAAAATAAAAAATNTTAAAAAGTCATCATAAATATATTTTTATGGGTCTATTTCCTCTATTAAATCTGATATATTAATATTAATAATTAAATTAATTTTAAAATAAAATTAAAGAAATGTTAATCACGAAAAATAAAATTTATGTTACTTATTTTTAATATTTGAATTGTAATATGCACTCAATTTTATCCTCTGTCACCCAAAAAAATAAAAAATTAGAGGTGGAGGATTTGGAATCCAAGAGACGGCGCCGTACATAAGTTTGGTCAAAAGCTGACGTTAAAAGCTAGGCGGAGAACGAGCTACAGTTGGACACTTGTGGTGGGCCGGTGATGAAGCAATCCGGCGAACAGGCAGTTATTCGGCGAAGAAAGAGAGAGGGATATATAAAACAGAAGAATTGAGAGCTCAGCCAATCATCATTCAATTCATTTAAGGGTGGCGCTTTCGCGAGCATGAATAAGAAAGGTCTTGCCATTTTGATGCGAACCAAAATGAGACCTCGTTCCCCAGCCAGCTCCGTAAGTCTGATTCTCCACAACTCTCTCTCTCTCTCTCTCTCTCTCTGTGACAATTGATTCGAAATTGTAAATTCTTTTGTATTTTTCAATTTACCAGTCAAATTTAAGTGTATTGACAGTGTTATTTCAGTGAAATTTATATAATTGATTGTGAATTTTTTTTTATGACAGAACAAGTTTAATCAAATGCAAATTGCTCTGCAGGACGGAAACAGAGTACCTGATCAAAATGCCTCCAACAATACGGAGAGGTGTGTGTGCATCTTAGGGTACCTTTTTGAATATATGCTGCGTTTGGCAGCATGAAATCCAAGCTCTGCAATTGGAATTGAAGATCGTATTAGTTCAATGGTTAAACTAACTTTTCTCCAATTCCAATTCCATTGCCCTTATTCCTTGCTCCCAGACACAGCGTTACTTTCTTTTCTGCGTTTCAATAATTTANAATTCCATTGCTCTTATTCCTTGCTCCCAGACACAGCGTTACTTTCTTTTCTGCGTTTCAATAATTTACCTTAATTTCCGTTGAAATAAATATTTTATTCGCAATCTAAGAAAAATTAATGTTTTTCTACTTCTATTACTTTCAGAGAATTTGAGCAAGTACAAGAGTCGATGCGCTTGGCCATATCGATGAATAAAANTACCTTAATTTCCGTTGAAATAAATATTTTATTCGCAATCTAAGAAAAATTAATGTTTTTCTACTTCTATTACTTTCAGAGAATTTGAGCAAGTACAAGAGTCGATGCGCTTGGCCATATCGATGAATAAAACGGAAATTGTAGATGCTGTACTAAATGATTTCTCAGAGGTAGAATTCATATTTATGTGTAGGTATTTTTAATTTTAGTGCTTTAATTCAACGTAACAGTAAGGATAATGTATTGATAATGTAGGGCTATTTTACTCTCTCACAAGAAGACCGCAGAAAATTACTCCTTATACTTTCTAGAGAGTATGACCTCAGTAGGACTCAAGTTCATGAACTGATGAAGCAATATCTCGGTCTTGATCTTCCTACTGGTGAGTTTGTGGTGGCGGCATTTGAATTCTATATTTTCTTAAGTGATTTTGTTCATGAAAGCATATGATTGTAGGTGACAAAGCTCAAGATAATGATCAAGAAGAAGGCTCGCTTTCCGCTTTCTATAGAATTGAGCGGAATTTGAGACATGCTCTCAAGCCAATGTATGAAATTTTATTTGAACGGCTCAACACTCACACTGGAGGGTTGAAGTTCTTGTCCATTATTCGAGCTGATATCCTATCTATTCTCGTGTAAGGTCATGCCCCCACATTAGAGGATTTTGATTTGTGTTGTCTTGTATTAGTTATGTTCTTGCTTCATTGAGATCCTAGTAGTGCAGGTGACAGATCTAAGTGATTTGCAACTATGATATGTGGGACTTCCATGATTGTTCAACATGTTTAAACTCGTTAAACAATTTTGAAACTTGTTAACCCTTGTTTGCAATTATTTTTTGATTGCCCTCTAAATAATTGTGTTGGGTATTTAATGCCTTGTAAAATAATAGTGGTTACAGAAAAAAAGGGTTAAAAGGACCAACATACCAGGGAATTTGAGAGTTTTGATGACCTGATTCCGATACTAATATGCAGGGAGCAAAACATTGCATCTTTAAGAGCATTAGACTCCTACTTGAAAGAGAAACTTATAACATGGCTTAGTCCTGCTAATCTAGAACTTCATCACATTACATGGGATGATCCTGCTTCTTTGCTGGAGAAAATTGTGGCATTTGAGGTACCCTTCTCTATCTGGTCAACTTTTCATGCGGTCATATAAGGAGGTATACATCATATTTGATGATCATCTTGCATGCAGGCTGTCCATCCGATCAGCAGTCTTATAGATCTAAAAAGAAGGCTGGGAGTAGGTCGTCGTTGTTTTGGATATTTACATCCGGCAATACCGGGTTAGCAATTCCTTTATTGCCTAATGTGGACATTGGTGGTTTTCGGTGTGCTGTTGTTACCCTTTCCATAACAGTGGAAGTTTCTTATTTCTCCTGAATTTATTCTGGAATTTAATTTGTATTCCCCAATTTTTGGGGTGACTTAAGCTAGTGTCAATATTATTTCTGAAAGAGTGGTTACCAAAATTCACAACCTTATCATGACTTATAAATACATGTCAATTATTATTGGATATATTCACTTGGTTACTCTGATGATTTTAATAAGCAGCATCATGCTCCTTTGATGTGTATATTTGTCATGGTTGATCTAAACATTGAGTTGGGATTGAAAATGCATCTAAGCTGCATTATTGAGGCATAGCATGAATCTATGACATGATCAAGAAATTATTAGACCCAAACAAGTCCGATCTCCAATAACCGATACTGCTAGGACGGGTGGACTTGATACAAACCTAACCTTTGGCATTATATGCACAAAGTGTCTTCCTCTATATTCAAACCCACAACCTTAAAAGCTTCTAAAAACCTTGGTTGATAATTCAAATATCTGTGTTGTACTTGCTACGCTTGAGAGTAGTGACTATTGTTGATAAATGATAGCCTTTAG
Organism: Ilex paraguariensis; assembly: GCA_963454935.2. Taxonomy (NCBI): domain Eukaryota; kingdom Viridiplantae; phylum Streptophyta; class Magnoliopsida; order Aquifoliales; family Aquifoliaceae; genus Ilex; species Ilex paraguariensis. The sequence goes on along the minus strand of CAUOFW020008279.1, from coordinate 681,142 downwards.
GTAGAGGAATTGAATAATAAACTTTTTTTATAGTTGCATTTGTTAGCATTCTTGTGGTGTTTTCTACGAGTTAATCGAGTCTAAAATACTTCAGGTGAACCACTTATCTTTATTGAAGTTGCCCTATTGAAGAATGTGGCTCAGACAATACAGGTGAAAACATAAAGTTTACCTCATTGGATGTCACTAACAAGGGATCATAACAATTATACTCACTTCTAACCAGGAAGTTCTATGGGATGATCCTCCAATACCCGAATGTGAGGCAACCTGCGCATTGTTTTACTCTATATCGTCGACTCAGGTAAGAATGGTTTTCTTTCGCATTTGTGTATAATGGCTAAACTTGTGATAGATGTAAGTAAAAGGGATACAAACTAAGTGTAGAGTCTCCGTATATATAGTCAATGAGAGTTACAATAAGGACAAAAAGGTAAAAAGGAAAATNAGTTTCGAAGGTGTGTTAGCTTAAGAAGGGTGATTAGATAAGTTTCAAAATGCTTTCAAGTCAAAATAATGCCTCCATTGAATCCAGAAGGTTGAAAAACATTGGGAANAAACTTAGTTTCGAAGGTGTGTTAGCTTAAGAAGGGTGATTAGATAAGTTTCAAAATGCTTTAAAGTCAAAATAATGCATCCATTGAATCCAGAAGGTTGAAAAACATTGGGAAAGATAATATGGGGTGTATTAGAAGTTAGGAAGTATTTTGAAGTTAAAACCTATTTTGGAGAGGATTTGGGTAAAAAGGAATTTGATACTACTTTAGTATTTTGGCCATAACTTTCTACTCATAACTCTGATTGACTTGATTTGTGGATAGTAGAAACTAGACTTCAAGGGCTACAAAAGTGTATTGCACAAAAATTTTCCAAATCGACCTCTAAATAGGCCAAAACGGCGCTGAAAGTTTCAGCAAACAAAGTGTACCAGTACAGCGTACCGATACTGTGTACCGGTACTTCGAACTCCAAAAGCTAAATAGTATAGGTACACAGTACTTGTACACTCTGTAAAACCCAGTTCGACTTGATTTCAGGTTTTGTCTCAGTTTCTCACCCTATAAATACATTAGGGCGCCTTCTTTAACCCCATTTCACCACTTCCAACCCTAGGAAGCTTTAGAGAGAAAGAGAGAAAGACAAAAACACAAGATCAAAAGGGTAAAACCAGAGATTTAAGATTTAAGGTTTGATTCAAGATCAAAATCCTAGTTCTTCAAGAACACCAAGGTAGGGGGTTTTCTTCCATCCTTGTTCATTGAGGTTAGGGTATTTATATATGTATGTTTTGCCTCTAAATGTTATATATATGATATGAAATCATCCTCTCTTAGTCTATTTTTTGCAAAGATTACATGTTTTGAAAAAAGTTAGAGTTGATTACCCACGAAATCTCTTTTCTTGCTTTAAAACCCTAATTTTTGGAGAGTGATGAATTTTCTTCTTAAATTCTTCCTTTATTATTGATTTCGAAACTATAGTGCTTTGTGTTGAATAATAAAATAATGTTGTTGTGATCTTTTGTATTTTTCTTAATTGGTTTTGGAATTGTCACATGATAGATTTGGGGATTTTTGAGATATGCTTGTAAATTGAGAAATTGATTTGGTATTGTATCTCTTATGAGTGTGGGATAACCATGGGTGGCCTTTCACGAGATATCGTAGAGTGGGTAGACGTTCTTCATACTCCGTGTGGGTTTGAACTTTTTCTACCACTCGTAGTGGGGTTAATGCTTTGGTAAGACTAAACCGCTATTGCTCACGGGTATCGAGGTGATGGGTTAGTATACTAATGCTTGGGTTGGATACGTCACTACCATTGGTATGGTATACACCATTCCTAAAGGTTGGATATCTTTGAAAAGATTTGGGAGTGCGTGTGTGGGCTAGATGTTACTCAATACGTTGACTCATGTGGATGCCTTACATCATGGTTGAGATACATGTATATATTGTTGTGAAATGTTCAAGTTATGAATTATTGTTCATTGTACCACAAATAGTTTCTACAAGAATTTTGGGAAGTATGGGATTCCGCAAGAACTTGGGAGAAACGGTTTATGGTGGGATGGATTATTAGTTGTATATTGGTTTCACTAATGCATTAAATTACTGATGTTGCTTAAACTTGAGATCTGTTTAAATGTCCATGTTTTATTGCAAAATTCATATATGCTATTTGTGAAAGGTTACCGACTGTTTTTATATGATTTTCTAAACCTTATTCAAGTTTGGGAGGAATGTTGTTACAGAGCTTAGTGCTCACCCCCCTACAAACTACATTTTTCAGATTATGTATTAGAGGAGGATTTGGGAATTGAGGAATCAGTACACTGGGAGATTCCCGTAGACGGGCATGTTGATCCCGAATGTGGATGCTTAGAACAACATTACTTTTTATTCTAGACTAGGACTTGTGATAGATGTAAGTAAAAGAGATACAAACTAAGTGTAGAGCCCCCCGTATATATAGTCAATGAGAGTTATAATAAGGACAAAATGCTAAAAAGGAAAACTTAATAAAATCCTAATAAACTAGTCTGCTGCTATATCTCCAACACTCCCCCTCAAGCTAGGTGCAAAAAAGTCAACTAAGCCAAGCTTGACAACAAAGTCCCGAAGAATAGATAGAGTGACAGGTTTGGTTAAAACATCCGCAACCTGATCATTGATCCCCACAAATGATGGAGTGACAATACCAATACTAACCTTCTCCCGAAGAAAGTGAACATCAATCTCTATATGCTTTGTCCTCTCATGTAGTACAAAGTCAGAAATGAGCTGAATAGCAGGTCGATTATTACAATATAATGTGGATGGAAAAGTCACTGAAAATCTCAACTCGCCAAAGATCGATCGTAGCTAGGTAATCTCACACGTGCCAAGTGCTAGTGCCCGATACTCTGCCTCCGCTGACGAGCGGGAGACAACTGTCTACTTCTTGCTCTTCCAAGAGATAAGATGAGTCCTCCAAAAAGCACAGAAGCCCGTAGTAGATCAACCATCACATGCTCCCCCATAATCTGAATCTGAATAACAAGCTAGAGAATTAATCTGAGATCCTGATGCATAAAACAACCCAAGTCCAGGACAAGACTTGAGGTACTGAAGAATATGATAAACTGCATTAAGATGAGGCTGACACGGCCTGTGCATGAACTGACTAACTTGGCTGACTGCGAATGAAATGTCCGGGCTAGTGTTAGCTAAGTAGATAAGTCTACCTACCAACCTCTGATAAACTGTCGGATCTCTCAACTCCTCAACTTCAGCAGTAAGCTTCAGATTTGGAATCATGGGTGATGATGCTGATTTGCACCCCAGCATCCTAGTGTCTGAAAGAAGATCTAGAACATACTTTCTCTGAGAAAGAATAACCCCCCTGCCGCTACGGGCAACCTCAATCCCAAGAAAGTATCACAGAAATCCAAGGTCCTTCACATCGAAGGCCTTCCCAAGGTCTACCTTGACCTACGCACTCCCAAAAACATCATCACCAGTAATAATAATATTATCAACATATACTAGAAGGATAACACACTGTCTATAAGTATTCCGTTGAATAAAGCAGGTATGATCGGAATGACATCTGGTGAACCCCAAATGTACGACTACATCACTAAAGCAAGAGAACCAGGCTCGTGGTGACTGTTTCAGTCCATAAAGAGACTTACGCAGTCGACATACCTTTCCAGTATACTCCCCCTCACCACGAAAACCTGGTGGTGTATCCATATAAATAATCTTGTCCAGATCACCGTGAAGAAACATATTCGTCACATCTAACTGATGAAGAGGCTAAGAGTACTCCGCAACCAGAGAAATAATCAACCAAACAGTAGTCAATTTTGCCACGGGGGCAAATGTAGCACCAAAATCATAACCTGGTACCTGAGTAAAACCCTTCGCCACAAGCCTAGCCTTGTGACGATCAATAATACCATCTGCATGAAATTTCAAGGTGTAAACCCAGCGACAACCAACAAGCTTCACTCCTGAAGGTAAAGAGACAAGATCCCATGTATGATTACGCTGAAGAGCGTCCATCTCTGTCTGCATGGCAAGAACCCACTAGGGCTCTTGCATAGCCTCCGAAACAGAGCGAGGAATTGGCATATCTGATAAGGCCATACTATAAGCTCGAAATGTAGGAGACAAATCACCATAAGAAACATAAGCAGAGATCGGATATAAAATCCTGGCAGTCCAACCATAACGATCAACTGGACATCGATCACGACGCGGATAACGACGCCCTAAATCCTCATCCTCCACTGATAATATCTCATCAGGTAAAGGAACTGGCTCAACACCTGCAAACTCATCAGTACTAACAATAGGTGCATCAATATGCTCAACAAACTGAGAAGTATTACCTGCATCGCCTGAGGTAGAGGGGACATTAGCAGGGTGATAAGAGCGAGGGCGACGAACATACATCTACAAAGGAAGAGAGACTGGTGACTCTATACTGATAGGGATGAGTGGCTCCGAAGGAGGAGAGACGGATGACCTTGTAGGGATAGTGAGCAATGACTCTGGCTCCTGTGGTAATGAAAAATCAAAGGGAGTATCATCAACTGAAGGGGCAGACATAGGACTGGAAGGAAAATAAAGAATATGCTCAAAAAAAAACATCTAGACTGTGATACATACGGTGCCTAATAGGATCATAACACCAATACCCCTTAGATTGATGACAATAACCCACAAAAATACAATGAATCGCTTTATCATCAAGTTTATGACGAGTAGGAGACCGATCCTGAACAAAACATGTGCATCAAAAAACACGAGGGGGGACTGAAAAAAGTGTCCGCTCAGGAAATAAGATTTGTAAGGGAGCCTTATGCTGAAGAACACGACTCGGCATACGATTGCACAGAAAGGTAGAAGTCAAAACAGCAAAATGCCAATAAGATTTTGGTACCCTCATGCCTCTAAGCATACAACGTATCATCCCTATCAAACTCCTATTTTTCCTTTCAGCAACGCCATTTTGCTCAGGAGTATATGGACAAGTGAGTTGCTAAAGAATACCCTAAGAAGAAAGGTGAGACACTAAGGCATTAGACACATATTCTTTGGCATTATCCGAACGAAGAGTACGAACAATGACATCAAATTGTGTCTTAATCATCTGTAAAAATTTAGTGATTATAGGGAGTACATCAGACTTCCTATGCAAAAGGTAGACCCAAGTACAACGGGTATGATCATCTATAAATGTCACATAATATCTGGCACCTGACAGAGCAGTAACGGGAGAGGGTCCCCAAATATCAGAGTGTATTAGGTCAAATGGCTTGGGTGACTGGTGCATGCGAGGAATATAATTGGCCCTAACATGTTTTGATAGGGAACAGATAACNTTGGCATTATCCGAACGAAGAGTACGAACAATGACATCAAATTGTGTCTTAATCATCTGTAAAAATTGAGTGATTATAGGGAGTACATCAAACTTTCGATGTAAAAGGTAGACCCAAGTTCAATGGGTATGGTCATCTATAAATTTCACATAGTATCGGGCACCTAACAGAGCAGTAACGGGAGAGGGTCCCCAAATATCAGAGTGTNAATATCTGGCACCTGACAGAGCAGTAACGGGAGAGGGTCCCCAAATATCAGAGTGTATTAGGTCAAATGGCTTGGGTGACTGGTGCATGCGAGGAATATAATTGGCCCTAACATGTTTCGATAGAGAACATTTAACACAGTCAAGTTTATCACCAACACAAGCATTGCTCAAAACAGGAAACAACATACATAAATATTTAAAATTTGTATGTCCAAAATGGTTATGCCACAACTGAATAGTTTGTGATGAAAAATGTTAACGACAACTACTACGTAAAATACTGGCATGCAAGCTAGGAACAGAAAAAAAATAAAGCAGGTGTAGGGTGCAGGTGATGTAGGTGGAGGACNAAGCATTGCTCAAAACAGGAAACAACATACATAAATATTTAAAATTTGTATGTCCAAAATGGTTATGCCACAACTGAATAGTTTGTGATGAAAAATGTTAACGACAACTACTACGTAAAATACTAGCATGCAAGCTAGGAACAGAAAAAAAATAAAGCAGGTGCAGGGTGCAGGTGATGTAGGTGGAGGAATTGGTGAAACTGGAGGTGGATTGCCAAGATACTACAGTCCATCTTTCTCATGTCCCCTGATAATAATCCTCCTGGTACTCAGGTCCTACAAATAACACGAATCAGATAAGAATACAACCACAAAGTAAAAATCTTTAGCTAACTGATGTACATATAATAGATTCATGGCCAACTTTGGCGCATAAAAAATCGAACATAATGAAAGGCCATCTANTCCTCCTAGTACTCAGGTCCTACAAATAACACGAATCAGATAAGAATACAACCGCACAGTAAAAATCTCTAGCTAACTGATGTACATATAATAGATTCATGGCCAACTTTGGTGTATAAAAAACCGAACATAATGTAAGGCCATCTGGGAGACGGACTGTACCCCTACTAACAATAGGGGCATGTGTCTCATCTGCTAACTGAACATGTGTATGTAACTTTTCGTCAAAAGTGGTGAAGTCATGGGCCTCATCTATCATATGACCACTCGCACCCGAGTCCAACATCCAAAGGAGAAATGAACTGGCACAAGCGTGAAAGGCACGAGGTATACCTGTAGTGGTGATAGCAACAGTAGTCAGACTCTAAGAAGTCAGAGCAGACATATGTATATCAAATTGGGAAGTCATAGCATCCATATCACTCTGCCAAGGAGGAGCAGCAGCAGGAGTAGCGGTAGTGGGTGGTGGTACCTCAGCAATAGCAACAGTACGGCTGTGAGGAGGCAGCTTAAGCTCTAGATGGAGCTTCTAGCAAGTAGCCCTAAGATGTCCTGGTCAGCCACAATACTCACATTGACGAGAATCCCCCTGTCTGCGCTGATCTGGGGCACCCTAACGGCGTTGGTCTGAGCGCTGCCCACCCTTGATTGAGGATCCTGAACGAGACCCTGTAGCAGTTGCAAGGGCCATCTGGTCAGTCGAAGGAGTCAAAGCTGCAACTGGAAATGATGCAATACGGACTCGGTGCTCATGCTGCTCAATCATCTCATACACCTCATAAAGAGAAGAAAGTGTCAACGTCGACAAGATCTGAAAACGAGGTCCCTCAAACTCATCACGAAGTCCCATAAGAAACTTCTGAATCCTATCCTTCTACTCTCGAGTATGCAAGAATGTTGCTCCCTCGGCCTCTATCTTCAGAATAGCAGCAAGAGGACGTAGAGTCTCATACTCAAGCCAACGCTGGGTTAAATAGTCATAATAATCCTGAACGGTCATATCTCCTTACAGAGCATATTAGAGCTCCTGGGAAAGCTCATAAACATGAACTTCCCGTCCTGACTGAGAATACATCTCTGATAATGCGTTCCATAGCTTCAGAACGGAGCTATGAAACTGGTGGATCCTACAAACAGATGGCTCCATCGAGCCAAATAACCATTCAAGAATGGCGCAGTTCTCAGAGAATCACGCAGAATATCCAGGGTCGACATCAGCTGGCTTTGGGTAAGATCCCGTCAGCCAACCAAACTTCCCTACACGGCCTAAGAAAAGCTGGAATGAGCGAGACCACTCAGCGAAGTTACGACCATTAAACAACTATGTCGTAACTTTCTGAGAGATCATGCCCAGTAGTGCTGGTAATACAACTGTGCTAGTAGGTATTGTATACTGGTCAAACATAAAAAATGGAAGTACCCATAGATGTCTCAACGATAAAGGTGTCAACCGTAGGGGTCTCAAGTCCCTCAGTAGTAGTCATATCAACAATAATACTAGAGCACCCGTGATAGAAAAATAACTCTAAGATATATAGAGGGACAAAATAGGAGAGAACAATATACCTCCAGTCGAACAGTAGCGACATATAAAGATGGTTCAGAAAGCTCCCAAATAATTAGGTCACGATGCCCAGAAATCCAATAAATATAAATAAGTGATCTACTGCATTAAGAGCATATCAATGGAGAAGAGAAGTCAACCCCTCTTAAAAGGTCTTATGGTCCCAAATAATCAAGTGCACAAAGACAAAACACAAAACTATGAGTTTAATGAACAGTGGGTTGGTTGAAATAAATAAGTAATCTATATATTATTTGGTATAAATAAGTGAGCAGCCAGTCGGTTACTTGGTTTGGGCAGTTGGTTGGGTTTGGGCATTCAGCTAGTCTGTTGTTCGATTGGGTCTTGGTGGCTGGTCTGGAGTGGATTTGTCGGTGGGTATTCGTGGTTGGGTCTTGGTGGCTGGTCTATTTTTTGGTGGTTGGACTAGTCTATTTTTCGGTGGGACTGGGTAGTTTATTGTTCAGGTTTATGAAGTCGATAGAGGACGAAGTAGTCTTGGGGCAGTGGGTTTGTCGCTAGGTGATTGTCGGTGGAGGCTGGTTTGGTGTTGCAGCTATCGGTGATAGTGTGTTTGTTGGTGTTATGGGTTTGTCGGTGGTGGGTAGGCAGTTCGTTGTCCGCTGGGTACTTGTCGGTGTGTGAAGCCTACCGCTAGTAGGCCGTCGTTGTGGTGTCGGTGGATGGTTACGATGTTTGGTGGAGGCTAGGGGTAAGGTTAGGGTTGGTAGCTTTGATACCAACTTGTGATAGATGTAAGTAAAAGAGATACAAACTAAGTGTAGAGCCCCTGTATATATAGTCAATGAGGTTACAATAAGGACAAAAAGGTAAAAAGAAAAACTTAATAAAACCCTAATAAACTAGTCTACTACTATATCTCCAACACTAGGAAATTTACTTTAGAAATATTGTGAAGTCTAGACTCTTTTGTAATTCCGCTGCGAGTTTATGTTTAATTCTTTTGGGGATATAGTCGTTATGTTTTGGCGTATTCTTTTGGGAACGAGATTGTAAAGATTACCTTTGATGTATGAAATTTCTTTATGGATGAATTATTTAGTTACTCTCATGATGTGAATGGTTTTTAGTTTGTAATGCCATCCACGGTGGGTTTTGGAGCGTTACAGAACACCTATCAAACAAAGATAGGAGACACGTTCGAATGCCACACAATGTTCGAACGTTGTCCCCAGACAGGCTGCAGAGTGGTTGAGTTTCTTTCCGAACATTGAGACTCACACATGACTTTGAAGGCATTGTACTATTCCTCCACATTCCCTTGCCCCATCCTCTTTCCCTATAAATACTCCCATTGTGGGAGCTTCAAAAGGGAGATGGGAATCTTAGACTAGACCGACATTTCTTAGCTAACTGTAGAATTAGTCTTAGACTGACGCTTGCATTTTACTTGTATAGAGGGAGATAGATCATCTTTTTGGTTGCGGTGAAAACCCTCCAAAAGTGGCTAACTTTCTTCTACTTTTATTGTTAGTTTCTTTCACTTCCATTGCTCGAGCTTCTTTATTTCCTTAGAGAAGTGAAACTCTTCCACTTTTCTAGAGCTTTACCAAGGCCGTGAAGAGTGGAACGTGATTCATTCATTCTTCGTCAAAGATCGGCTCCGTGTGTAGTGTATTTTACCTTGTAACTCCNACCCTCCAAAAGTGGCTAACTTTCTTCTACTTTTATTGTTAGTTTCTTTCACTTCCACTGCTCGAGCTTCTTTATTTTCTTAGAGAAGTGAAACTCTTCCACTTTTCTAGAGCTTTACCAAGGCCGTGAAGAGTGGAATGTGATTCATTCATTCTTCGTCAAAGATCGGCTCTGTGTGTAGTGTATTTTACCTTGTAACTCCTCTACTTGGAGTGATGAGCGTCAATCACTTTTCTAGCTTTACCAAAGTCATGAAAAATGAGTAGTTTCTCATTCACACTTTAGTAAGAGGTAATGGACATGTATAAATCATCTGAAAGTTATATATGTGCATTTCAATTACACTTAATGCTTTATATTTCACTTGTTTACTGAATTATTGACTGCATCTAGCAAAGTTAAANATGAGTAGTTTCTCATTCACACTTTAGTAAGAGGTAATGGACATGTATAAATCATCTTAAAGTTATATCTGTGCATTTCAATTACACTTAATGCTTTATATTTCACTTGTTTACTGAATTATTGACTGCATCTAGCAAAGTTAAGGTACTTTGTATAATCGTGAGTACTTTCTATAACACATATAACTCTTGCATAGAAAAACTCATTGGTTCAAGGCAAGTACCTCGGCTAGATCTTTATGACTACCCTTCAATCTTCACCATTATCGTGCTTCATTTAAAAAATAGAATATTAATACCATGGTTGGATGCATTGTAGAAACACTTGCTTGTTTGTAGACAGATTGAGTCTCGACACAGACAATTATTGTAAACTTTTAGAAAGGCATCGGAACCATGTTCTTAATTCTCACAATCCATCTTTATCTTCNTTATGACTACCCTTCAATCTTCACCATTATCGTGCTTCATTTAAAAAATAGAATATTCATACCATGATTGGATGCATTGTAGAAACACTTGCTTGTTTGTAGACAGATTGAGTCTCGGCACAGACAATTATTGTAAACTTTTAGAAAGGCATCAGAACCATGTTCTTAATTCTCACAATCCATCTTTATCTTCCGATTAACTTGTTGTTGACACGAGGGTTAATTGAGTTACCAAGCACAAGTATAATAAACTAAATGATCAACTACAAGTCCAGATCCTCAAACTAAAGAGTGACTGTTTGCATTTGAATTTATCTTATATTTTGTCTAGAAAGTCTTCTTGGAAAGAATTATATATTTGGCTCAGGAAAATCTCTAAACATCATCACTATAAATCTCAAATGTTACAATCACATGGTCTTTGTCATTGCTTATTTCAAAACACCAACAATAGTTCCCTATGGATTCGACTCCGAACTTAACTAGATTATTACTACAACTTGACTGTCTGCACTTGGGTGTACATGTTTTGGATCAAGTCACTAAGTGCTCTAATCGGGAGGTGTCGTGCAAAGAAACCATTCGGGACCTTAATTTGGAGGGAATGACATCCAAATAGGTCGTGTTTTAGTCAAGCAAAAGAAAAATCCAAAGCAATCAAAGAAGAAATCTTCTCTGCAAGGAGCCGTTGCATAAAGTCATCCGTAAGATACATTAGAGTTATAGGCATGAGGGGTGGAAAACTTTGGGAAATAGGCACAAAGCCATAACTGGAGAACCTAGTGAGGGCCCGCCCCTTTAAACTTATTAGAGGAAATTGTTTCAGACATCCCTCGGTGAAGATGCTCAAGTATAACTGGAGCCATGGCATAAGATGCTCCTGCAACCAAGTTAACGGCTACCAGGATATATTCTTTGGTAATCTTGCAAAATGAGGCAAAGAAAAAGAAGTGATTAGGCTAGAAAAGCGAGAATGAGATGTACCTGTAATCTGTGACCTTCGCAGTTGGTCGAGGAGAACAGAAATGTCGTAAAGGTGGGAGCCATTATATCCCAACAAAAATGGAAGGCGTTGTGCGCCAAAGTTCATAAAAGAAGAGTAAAATAGGAAAGATGTTTGTTAATAAGCATAGAGAAGGTAGTGTGGTCTATGCTGTCATAAATTCCCAATCGTCGCCATAGGTTGCTCTTGGCCGCTTTGACATAGGGAACCCATGAAATCTACTATGGAGAGGGGGATTCCATGCATGAATGGGGCTGCTAGAGTTCCAGTAATTGTAGGCTTTCACCTCGTTTGAACATAAGAGGTTCATGGGTAGCAAGATACTGCTTGTGAAGGACAGATGAAGGGAATGTAGTAAAAGTAAGACCAAGGCCCATCACCGACGAAGAGGTGTCGGGGTTAGGAATGAAAGTGTCATGGTTAGCTATCTTAGGGATTTTGGCGATCACATCTCAAAGGATAGCCATACGAGAAGAAAAAGACGCCATAGTGGGAGGAAGTAAGGTTGGCTAGAATGATACAAAATTAAGTTTGACAGGGTATATATATAGAAGGGTTGGCCAAATCATTGCAATGATAAGGAGATACGATCAGATCGCAAGCCAGCCACTTCCTGTAGATTTGAAAAGATGGAAGAAGGCCGAGAGTCTACATGTGGAAGTTGAGTTGTATATGTCGTGTGGTGTAGCCAACATTGAGGTGCCAACTGAATGGGCAGATTAAGGCGACAACAGTTCAAATTCAAAGAACCAAAACGACAATCAAAAGAGAAAGCGTAACGTCGGGTCATTTTGATGGGGCAATGTTTACAACCAAATATTAAGAAATTTAAGAATAACATGGTAAGATTGAACAACCAAAATTGAGTCAGAGAAGGTTCAAGTTAGATGAGGTGGCTATGAGTAATTATCTCCAAGGATCTCGGGATAGAGGCGGGGCAGACGTGACATCATGGAGCCATTGGTTACAAACAATTTTGATGCATGTTGTTAGGCATTGAAGAGAGAAAGGCCACGAATGTTAGTTTAGTGGTCGGAAGTCATCGCTTAAAAATACAAAGACTCATGCAAGAGAGAAGAGATCCCTCGATCAAAACACACACAACCNTTGAAGAGAGAAAGGCCACGAATGTTAGTTTAGTGGTCGGAAGTCATCGCTTATAAATACAAAGACTCATGCAAGAGAGAAGAGATCCCTCGATCAAAACACACACAACCAATATATCTGAGTCTTCGTTTGCAGTATTTAAGTTTATATTTATTTATTTAACTCTACTCAGTAATTTCCTTTGTCTTAAACTCCATTTAAATTTTGGCACGCCAATNCCAATATATCTGAGTCTTCGTTTGCAGTATTTAAGTTTATATTTATTTATTTAACTCCACTCAGTAATTTCCTTTGTCTTAAACTCCATTTAAATTTTGGCACGCCAATAATCCAAAATTTGCCAAACATAGCCGTATCCTATTTTGTAGTGAGGCCTTCCATAGCGTGCTTCAGACCGATTCCTACATTCTGCCTGGCTGCCCATCCCTGCATGACAAGTCTATACTGTTCCATATTGATCTGATAACCCCAAGACCTTATCATTGAGTTTTTTCCTGTTTTTATTTACCTCCAAATACAGTTTCAAAACAACGTATTCCACAATGGCACCAATCTTCTCACCAATTTCAATTGAATTTATTCCTTTGAACTGGATATTACAAGAGATACTTTTTTGATGTATTTTCTCGGGCAAATCGTTCTGATATTTCTCAATTAGACACCCTTTCCCGATTACCTGGAAAAAGAGAAAAACACGGAGAAGGAAAAAAAAAAAATGCACCTGTGTGATAATTGATATTGCTTAGGTAGGTTTGACCTATTCTTTTTGGCGTAATCATGCATTAGGACTCTCTCTGGCTCTGTCTCTCTCTCCAACAAGTAAAGATGCGAATCTTATTAGGTTCTCTCTGGGTGAGAAGTTAGGTCATTAATTTGTGCCTTGTGAGAGACCTAACATTGACCACACATAGATGGAAATGAATTTATAATGTAATAGTCCTCCTTCAATAAGGCTTTGTCGAAGTACACAGAAACCACAAAGCAAAACGTAATGGCGCCACATTTTAAAGCACTGCCCGAGCAAGAAATGGCAAAATTTATATTGTTCAGCATAACATTTGTCCTATTTCACATGATTGTTCCATGAGAGCAAACATAGCACCTAAAAAAGAAACACATGCAGATGATTGATCATTGTAGGATTTTGATTTCTAGCACACGTGGAAGTACTATGAATGACTAAAGCCAGGATTGTCTTAGACCGTATAAGTCGTGTCGTGCCAAAGTTTAATTAAATCCATATCCGATCCATTTATACTTTTGTATATGTTGAGCTCGTGTCGTATTAAGTTTGTGTTGCGTATAAATTCTACAGAGTTTGTGCACTGTTTAGTCCTGTTGCTGCTGATCAAATTTATGATGGGACTGACGGATTTACTTGTTAACCACCTGCTAAGGCTAAGCCCTAACTCTCCAACTTGGTGTAGACTTCATATTGCCATCGCATTTGTATGTAAAATTGTCAGGCCAAACTAATTACTTTGTTCCATCATGTCCTATTGGCTTGTCTTTCGGGAATGTAAAATGCTTCCTTGAGCAAGTTAACTTGAGGTAATCAAACCTACCATGTTGGAGCATATACTTCAATGACAGGAGTATGAGTTAGTGCAAGTGAATAAGACATACTGCACGAAACAACTCATAACACAACTAAAACCCAACTTGATGGAAGCTAGAAGAAGCAATCCAAATAGAAAGGGCTTTTAACATACATTTCGTACAAAATTTCATCTACGACTACTCATTTGAATATTGTCATCATCTTGGGAAACAAAAATTAGCAAAACTTTACTCTCACTACTATTTACCATCCTTTTATTGCAATCTTTGTCCAACAACTTCAATCTTATTCCTTTATGCATGAATTTTCACAATCATTGTGCTACAGTAAAAAAATAGCAGCGAAAACAGAACGATGTGATTAAAACTTGGTGTTGTTTTTTATTGTGAAGTGCCTGACAAGTAGCCTGCCGAGCTTGAATCGTTCAGCTGTAACAAGGACTAAGTTTTTCAATGCTTGAATTTTATTCATCTATATTCTAATTCTCGTAATTATGGTGTTCAAGTTAAAAATACCAGGAAAACTTAACTATCTGGTTTAACCTTTGTTTTGTTTTTTATTGTGAAGTGGCTGACAAGTAGCCTGCCTAGCATGAATCAATCTGTAACTAGTATTAGTATTTTTTCAATGTTTCTAGACAGTCTTCTTGACAAAGGCCTTACAACCACTTCACCATGATTCACCATGCAAGTCGACAAAGTCGTCGTTAAATAATTTTGCAACGACCCATCAGCGGAGACGCGAAGCGTGTCTTCTACGTTTGTAACCATGAAGTCATCTGTAATTTAATTATAGAGAGAGTGTTTTTTCAATTTCAATCAAGCACGCAAACATAGATTATTATTTGTTGATAACTGGATGATTTTGAACAAGGTCTTGTACAACTTCTATGATTCAACATCGGCTAACAACATTAACAAATTGAAGTTGTACACTACAATGAGTTGATGATCATGAATGTGGAATTGCTCTGACAAGTTTTTCGCTCATGATTTGTGAACCAGAAATTATGGTCATACAACTCTTTAGACTTATTTTTACTAATATGTTCTTTCCTTCTGTGCGTGTAGCCAGGTGTACAAAATTAGTTTGAACTGCTCAAGTATTAAATTTCAACAGCTTTATGGTTTTAAGTGCACGACAAGTAGGCTACCTGTATTCTGTGTGGCCAGCCCAAATGGTCTTCCATTATTTCTAAGTCAAGAACAACAATAAACCAGGTAGTTAATAAGACTGTGTACGGAAATCTGATTACAAAAGATTCACGATTAAGTGATTGGTTAGAATGATTTTTACCAATTGAGCATGCAGGCTTATGCGTTTGGCAGATTTTAATTCATGTTGTACTGCAGACTAATCCTGTGGTTTCTAACGTGGTTCTAACAGTACACTTACATCAACCACATCAGAAAATTCGTTAAACTTTGTAACCTTTGGCTCCTAACAGCAATCATATGGCTACTGGGCTTTTTTTTTCTTTTATGTGGCAACAAGTTAATGTACATAATTCATCCATATACATGATGAATTATGATTCTCCATGGGAGTTTTCAGGACCATAACCTCATTAACATCTAAATTTAAAACGTGATTATGTTCAATTTGTTTACTGCTCTTGGTGACATAGGAAATCTACCATGCATCCATCCATACGTGTGCATAAACACATTTGTGCGTGTGATTATGGTGGTTCAGAATTACTCTATTGTCACAAAAAAATTATTGTTGTCTGATCATTCATCATATCGGAGCTTTCTCTTGATATTTATTTAATGATCTTGCAGTTTTTCTTCTTTTCTCATACTTTTCAATCATATTTTCCAGATCTATTACAAATTGCCAGACAGGTGAGAGTGATGAAGACCTGTCTACATATATATTTTTAGATTTCGAAGTGTAGGACAAGTAAATGGAAGATTGTGATGGATGTTGAGTCTTGTTTTTGATAATTTATCAAAAGTTCTTTGGCCTAGTATTGCTATGTCAAACCCATTAATCTTTCCAAAATCATAATGAATCTACTGTTGAACACAAAAAGGGGTTAGACATACATTACAAGTTCAGATACATATTTACACATAAAGTGATTATTGGATATAGAAAAAGAATTAGTTATATAACATCCCATTACAAAACTACATTTAGCAAATTTGGAGTTTTTTCATTTGTTGCTGTCGGAATAGTAAATCTTCCGATTTAAGCTTTGATAATTATTATGCTGAATAGGACCGAAACAGAGAATTTCAGAATATATGCACAAAAATATTATGAAGTTTAACAAGCATATGTTCTATGTTAATTTTTGGCGAAATCATGCTCTATGGATTCATGTGCATTTACAGTGGACGTTGTTATGTAAAAAGCTTACATAGTAATATGGAAATTTGCAGTAATGTAAAGGTCATCANACTGCAGACTAATCCTGTGGTTTCTAACGTGGTTCTAACAGTACACTTACATCAACCACATCAGAAAATTCGTTAAACTTTGTAACCTTTGGCTCCTAACAGCAATCATATGGCTACTGGGCTTTTTTTTTCTTTTATGTGGCAACAAGTTAATGTACATAATTCATCCATATACATGATGAATTATGATTCTCCATGGGAGTTTTCAGGACCATAACCTCATTAACATCTAAATTTAAAACGTGATTATGTTCAATTTGTTTACTGCTCTTGGTGACATAGGAAATCTACCATGCATCCATCCATACGTGTGCATAAACACATTTGTGCGTGTGATTATGGTGGTTCAGAATTACTCTATTGTCACAAAAAAATTATTGTTGTCTGATCATTCATCATATCGGAGCTTTCTCTTGATATTTATTTAATGATCTTGCAGTTTTTCTTCTTTTCTCATACTTTTCAATCATATTTTCCAGATCTATTACAAATTGCCAGACAGGTGAGAGTGATGAAGACCTGTCTACATATATATTTTTAGATTTCGAAGTGTAGGACAAGTAAATGGAAGATTGTGATGGATGTTGAGTCTTGTTTTTGATAATTTATCAAAAGTTCTTTGGCCTAGTATTGCTATGTCAAACCCATTAATCTTTCCAAAATCATAATGAATCTACTGTTGAACACAAAAAGGGGTTAGACATACATTACAAGTTCAGATACATATTTACACATAAAGTGATTATTGGATATAGAAAAAGAATTAGTTATATAACATCCCATTACAAAACTACATTTAGCAAATTTGGAGTTTTTTCATTTGTTGCTGTAGGAATAGTAAATCTTCCGATTTAAGCTTTGATAATTATTATGCTGAATAGGACCGAAACAGAGAATTTCAGAATATATGCACAAAAATATTATGAAGTTTAACAAGCATATGTTCTATGTTAATTTTTGGCGAAATCATGCTCTATGGATTCATGTGCATTTACAGTGGACGTTGTTATGTAAAAAGCTTACATAGTAATATGGAAATTTGCAGTAATGTAAAGGTCATCATATTGTGTAAAGGTGTTCACAGCAGTTGTTTGGTTACTTCCTGAAGGAACTTTTTGCTTGTAGCCAGAACAATCTACTGTCCTTTGTGTTATATAGCAAATTTCAATTAGAAAAAGCTAATGATAAAAGTGCCGAACACACAACAGAGAGTTGGACATGGCTGTAAGAATTTTGTCCTTTTTCGTAGATAGTTGTATTCTTCTCTTTTTGTCCAATTGCAACTCTACCATACCTTCTTATTCTCTAGGATTTGGAAGTTTAGAGCATAAGTAATTTCCAGAGTAGTGAGAAAGAATTGCAATTTTCATTGTCATTCTGGGAAATGGTCTCCGTCGAAACCTCCAGATTGATGAATCCTTTTCGTCATTTGAACGTAGTGATTTTCAAGCCGAAAAGTGTTCCATACCCATATCTGTCAAACTCAATGGCTTTTGCCGGTCCTTCATAACACCATGCGTGAGTAAACTTACGGATTTTCTTAATAGCCACCTTCTGTCACACTATGATTGTAATGACCACACGGATTTATATGTTTTAAACTAAGAGGAAGTGTAAAATGGATGAAATTTGTCATCACAAATTTTCACCAACATAAAGATCGATGTTTTGTGTACCACACCAAAGCTAAAGTTATTGCTCTTTGTTGAGAACGTAAGTGAACATTAGAGAAAACTTTCTTCTTCATGCTGGGACAATCTTTCACATGAAACCAAATATTTGATAGTTGAGGAAAGACAAGTATTGAACAATCCACATTATGGGATTTTGGTAAATTGTGTTTGAGAAGATTTATAAATAGAACAAAATCTAGGTTTTTAGGCACGTAAAATAAATTTTTTGAAAGAGATATTTGTCCCTATTCAAAGAGTTTGTTAGAGGGTTCCTAATAAATCACTTACAAGAAACAACAACAAAGCATTACAAATTTCTGCAATAGCAATTATGAAAGAGATGTTCTATCTTGAAACTATTTAGAAACTAAGCAATTGAATTCATTAATCTATTGTTTATATAGATATGAACTTTCACGATTAGAATAGACACCATTGGAAAGTTTTGAAGAATAGTCACCATTGGAAAGTGACAAAACTTGAAATTTAAATAGATCTGATTTTCAAAAATCAATTAATTAACTTACTGTTAAAATATTAACAGCCATGAGTACTCTTAAATTATGTGATTCGGTGTGTACAGGACCAAAATAAAAAATTAAATAATCCACCACACGATTTTGATCACGTGTGTCATTTGACCGCATGCAACTGCCAAGTGCGCCTGAAACTGCCGCCCTACAAACTATTGCCCAACCCGCGCACGCGTGTCCGGTTGCGATTCCGGTGCTTCACATTTGGACTTGGCCCACTGTTGCCTCTTAACTAAATTCAAGTCCCTTAAAAATCCAATGCTTTACAAAGCCTTAAAAAGTTTCATAAAATTTCCATGCGAGATTCATTTTAAACATAGGAAAGCCCACTTCTTCTTCCTAATATTACCGCTTGTTTTATGGTGGGTGTCCAACATTCCTCAACTAGATTAAATTAGTTTCTAATAATACAAACATACACACATAAAGGTATCTTTCGATTTAAACCAACCATTGATTAGTGTAAACATCTCAAAGTTCTAATGCAGTTATTAGAGGTCTTAGCCAAAACCAAAATTTTTAAATATTAAAACTAGAGATATCACACATGATCATATTCAGTTTCTATGAAAAATTTACACCACGTTTTAGCATTATTATGGTCATGTGCTAATCCTGGTTTCATGAATATTTGCAAGAGTAACCCCAAACTCTAGCTAGAAGTGGTACCGCTTCTGTATTCATATTGATATAATCCTTTCACTATTATTGTCCCTATTACTACAAACATTGATTAAATTTGGATTCCATAAGGAGTAAGTACTCATCCTCACCATATCGTAACAATTAGCACTAAATTCCATTTGAGACTTAAAAATAAGCTTTAGTACTATAACTTGTTCTTACCTATTATAACTATTTTTCTTCTAGAACAAGGTTGAGTTACGGTTACTAGTGACTATTCAGAAAAAGAGTTTCAATCTCATTTGAGTTTATGTAACTTTCACCAACTCTCTTGACATTACTTTTGTTAGAGGATATACCAAATTATTGTTAGACCTTACGAAGATAATTGTTACAATACCATCCATTATTAATTATCTAGTATATTTGTCTTCAGCTAATGTGTCTAGATTTACCATTATATATCTTGTTATATGTTGTAGACATTGTCGTCTTCACTATCATAGTGTAAGAAAATAAAAGGTATAGGTTGAGGGCATAACTTGATATTTAAGAACAAATTTCTCAACCATTTGGCTTCCTTGCCAGTAGCCGCCAGGGCTATACATTCAGATTCCATGGTTAAATGTGATATACAAGGCTATTTCTTGGATGCCCAACTTACTGCTCTACCACCAAGTATAAAAATCCAACCTGATGTTGATTTATTGTCACTTACACTAGTAATCTTAGTTGCAATAGTGTATCCTTCTAGTACAGTCGGATACTCATGCTATAATAGTCCTAAGTTGATTGTATTCTTGAGATATCAAATAACTCTATTAATTACTTTCCAATGGTTTGTACTAGGTTTGCTAGTGTATCTCGAGAGTTTGCATACTGCAAATGCAATATTTGCTCTAGTACAATGCATTCCATATGCTTCCAATAGCACTAGCATATTCAAGTTGCCCCATTACTCTTATCTGAATTTTATATTAACTTAACATTAGAATCATAAAGTGTACTCATCTCCTTTATTCCAAGATGTTTATAGATTGAATTTCAAAGTTGAGAAAGGGAGTAAGAATCCTTATTCATGGGTTGATGATCGATTCAAGAGTCAAGATACGAGCATCAGATCCTCAATAAGAATCAATCAATAAGGAGCCAATGAAAGCATTTGAAGTGACATTCTCGTACATCGATTGACCTATCCGCCGTCTCCCTTTTGGAAAGAAAACCCCATTCTAAACATTTTCCTTAGGGAGCGAGGCTTGTAACTGGTTAATTATGTGAAGTCACATTGTAAATCTTAATCTAAGTCTATAGTCATGATGCTTTAGAAATCAAGATCCAAAAACTTCAAGAAGGAGGATTTCAAGCTTCAAAGCATAAGCAAGAAAACCTCCAATGTACCTTCAAAAAATAGGAAAGGTAATGACCTAAATTTCTAAGACCTTTTATTTTTTATATTTCTACTTATTAAGTTAATTGAATTGGATTTAGGATAATCCGTGAATGATGCTTAGGATTTATATTGAAAAGATTGTCTAAACATTGAAGTTGTTTAGAAAATATAGTGTGAGTCATGTATTAGATCCTATTTGAAAAACACTCCTTAGTGTTCAATAGGATAAGTTTTACATGATTTCTAGCTTAAAAATTAGTAGGGACCACCCTCGACTCACTCGCCTTCGACTAGAGTGGCCTCTGAGATACTTGGGAAAAATTTAGACAAGGATAAGAAGTAGATAGTGGAGACTGCCCTCCTGATCGCTTGAGCAATCTAAGGATAATTGAAGTGGTCCTTACTCTAGTCGAGAGGATTGAATCCTTTCCTAATTGCAGTGATAACCACCCTCTGATTGCTTTCTAACAGTTCAAGTAGTCCTTCGTGAATTTAAACTTTCTTGGACCCCAAGACTACTCTAATTTTAGACTTACAATTATGGAAAGACTTTCCTAGCTAGGGTAATTTTCTTGAGGACTCTAAAGCTACCTCTTAGACATATAAAAAGCAAGAAAAATCCTATAATATACGAAGGGCCAAACCTACTTGATGCTTCAAATTCAACCTCACATATTAAAAAAGAATTTATTGTGGTGTACCACCTGATTAACCATCAAAGTGCTATTATATTATATTTAATGATCGATTAATTGCATATTATTTATGATATGTTAAATTCCTTGATTTTTTAGTTTTTTGATTTATTTTACAGGTAATTTGGTTAATTTAAAATAATAAGGGATAAGGAAAGTGAAACAAACACTAGAAAAATGACCATAGTTGATAAAGTTATATTTGATAAGGATTGAATAGTCAAGATTAAGATATGAATATTTGAAAATAGGACAACAATTTAATCCTTATGAGAGTCCAAGTTAGTAGAAAACTTATTTAGAGTTGTATTAGGAAAGTATTTAAGAAGATAATGTTTTGACATGTCTCCAGTATTTTGCTCATCACTTTTTACCTTGTTATCCTATTGACCAAATTTTTTGGCATTGAAAAGAAGACTTCAAGGGCTACAAAAATATATTATGAAATTTTTTTTAATTGGCCTATAATTATGCAAAAATTGAGCTTAAAGTTTTGGCAGATACGGTACCCTTGCCCTAAAGATTTGATGTATAAGTTTTGACCTAAATATACTCATTTTTGGCAAGGATTTGTTCCAAGGCAAACCCTTGCCTCTCTTGTATAAATATAGGTTCTTTCTTTTGCATGTTTAGATTAATTATGAGGATTTTCATAAAATAGTTGATTTCTTATTTGTTATAAAATTAAGGTTTATTTGTTGCACATTGATTTATCATAGACTCCGGGCACGGTGAATGCTGGTAAATTATAAATAAATTCATATATTTATTTGGATAATTTATCAATTATACTTTTGATGTTTTCAATATTATCACCACTAAATATTTTGAATGGGATCACTATTCAGATGATTCTCATTTGAGTTCAAAAATCGGATCATAAATAATTGTCATGTGGAATTGAAAGGATATACTCGATGCTTTAGTATTTTCAAATATTGTTTTAAAACCAATTTTTTTTTTGATTCTAAATTTCTACAACAAACTCTCAAAGAACTATTATTATTATTATTTTGCATTCTATCCCTATGGTTCGACTTCGGACTTTCGAGTGTTATATTACTTCGTGACAACATACACTTGGGTGATATATTATTAAAGTCATAGCAATTTTTTCGCATCGTTGCTGGGGATTTGTTTGAAGACAAGGAATGCATTGCCATCTATTGAGGTCTGCTGGATTTGAATTTCATTAAAGATCCAGTAATCTCATTTCTTATTTTTTATGTTTTTTTTATTTAAATTTTTTTCTCTACTTTTACCCTATTTTTTAATGCACTCGTGACTTATTGACAATAAAAGGCATTTTGTTGAAGTAGATATAGATAGCTTTTTTTGGTATTTTGTTTGATTCTCATGTTCGCTCTCATACACTTACCATGATGGCTGATGATGACAGTAATCATAGGTAGATTGAATTCTAAAATAGTTCACCCATGTAGTTTTTGCGTGAATATGTTTAATCCCCTCATATTATCCCATTGTGCATTATTTTTCCTCTACAATCCATCAATTTTACTTTCAAATCAAGTATGATTCCATTGCTTCCAAAATTTCATGGTTTAGAGTCAGACAACCCTTATTTGAACTTAAGAGATTTTTAGGAATTTTGTGCTGCTTTTCATGACCAAACTTGCAATAAATATTTGATTGGATTAAAACTTGTTCCTTTTTCTGCCAATGATGAGGTTAAGACTTGGTTTAATTCTTTGAGACCTAGGTAGATAGGCACATAACAAGAGATGCAAACTAAGTTTTTGAAAAAGTTTCTTCCAATACATATGACTAATGCTTTGAAAATGAAAATCATAATTTTTTTTTTCAAAAAGACACTAAAACATTATATCAATGTTGGCAATATTTCAAAGATTTATTAAACTCTTGCCCACATCATGACTACGAAATTTGACGCACCATTAGCTTTTTCTATAAAGGTTTAACTTCCCAAATGTGTCAATTTTTAGAAATGATGTGCAATGGTGAATGTTTTGGCAAGGAACCGATGAATCATTCAAATATTTTTACCAACTCGCAGAGAATGTACAATTTTGGGATACCACTACCCCTCCCGATTGCACATCTAAGGCTAAATCTTTTGCTACTTCATGTAGTGGAGGGAAGTATCACCTTAGGGAGGACAATGACCTTAGTTCTATGATTAGATATTTTGGCTAGAAAAGTAGAAGCCATGGAATTAAGGAATGTCAATGAAATGAAATTTGTCCAACATAAAGAAGTTTGTAGAATTTGTGAAATCATGGGGCACCCAACACATGAATTTTCAATTATTCTTGCTCTCAAAGAGGAGTTGAATGATCAAGCATTTAAAAATTACAATAATGCACCACCACCACCTCCTCCTCCTTGGCCTTCTAATTTTGTCTCCTATTCCCCATCCCAAAGAAGTCCCTTGAGGATGCTACACATGAATTGCAATCATTAGCACAAATTTAGATATCAATCAATAATAAAACCTCACAAGAATTACATGATATAAGAAACACTCACCATGTTGACTACTACATTAAGCAATCAAGAATAGTGTAGCTTCCCACCCAAGCACAATAAGTTTCACAGGGTCAATGTAGTATGAGTGTTGCTTCCTCTGAACTCCAACTTGAAGATGTTCAATCCATTATAACTCTTTATGGTGAAGAAATTATTGAAAAGACCATTCCAATGAAGACCCAAAAGTCTGGGAGCTTCAAAACCAAGGAGTGATGCTAAGCTTGATAGGTCCAAGTTTAGCGAGGTTAAGGAAATCAATTGCATTGAAATGCTTGAGAAAGATCCATTAATGTGCCATCTATTTGGAATCCTTTCAAAGCTTTTCTGATTGACTCTTGTGATGTAAAATTTGGTGAGAATACTAAAAATACATATTTTAATTGTTTGTGGCATTCTTCCCAAGTGTTAGAGGTGAATGAGAGAGCTTGAGAGTTAAGAATTTGCTACTAAAATATAAAGTCATGCCATTGAAATTAGATGGCTGACCAGTCAAGTTTGAATTGAAGCTGAATTGACTATTTGATTTCTTTTTATTATATAGTAGTAGGTTTTAGTTCAGATTTTATTGTTGTTATTTTATTTATTTTTATTTATTCTTTTATGTTTAAGTTGTTGTTTTTTAGGTTTTAGAGTTATTCCAGCACCATGTATTACTATTTCTTGATCTTTGTTTATTGATTTTTATTGAGTATTGGGGGTATGGGTGTATGTCGTGTTGTGAAATTTTTTGTTTTCTTTGAATTTTATACAATTTCTATTCTATTTGAAATTTATATAAAAAAATTATTTTGGTTGTTAAATATCTAAATAACATTTATTTGCAAAAATTGATGACATAACATCGGAATATTTCGTTTAACTTTAAATTTACAACTATTTAAGCATCACATGGAACTTCACTTTTTTTTTTTAAAATATATATCTCATATCATATTCTTATTAAAATTCGCAATATGTAAACTTTGTACTTTACCAAGTTTAGAGTTTGTTAGGTATTTTTACCTCGAGAACTTGAGACATATAATTGAGATGCATAAAAACGCCGGTGAGTTTTGATCTAATCTTCTTTGGGTGGTTATGTAAATTTATTCAATGAGGAGTTATTTTATTTTGATAATTTTTTTGAGTAGTCTCATTATTTTTGATTTGGATGACACTAATATCATAAATTATTGCTTGACCTTAATTTATTTGCATTGCAAGTGTGTTGCCAAAAATTCTTCAGATATAATTTTAGGCCATCTTTGACATTATTTGAGCTCTAGCCTTATTCTTTGAATATTATTATCCCTAGAGGCGGTGATTGAGCATTTGAAGCAAAATTTCATCTTTTATAGCACACATATAATAACCAAGCCAATGATACATTATAATATCTTTTACCATTGGTTATCCAGAGATTAAACTTTTATTTTTTATGTAATTGGGGAATGTTGATTGAGAAAAGATAATCAAAAAGTGAAAATTTTTGCATATTTGTGAATGTATTCATGTGATGACTTGCTAAGAAAAAAATTAAGCTGAAAATGATAGAGTTATATACTAAAAACTTGTTTTTTGTAATGAAACTCAGTTTATTATTTAATAAAAGTTCATTGTTTTCTATTTCAATGAGAATCTACGTGGGTAAAATATTTACATGATATAAAATATATGATATGCATGTGTGTCTTTTATGTTATATTGTAGATAGTCTGGTGTGTAAAGTTCGGGATA
This sequence comes from Ilex paraguariensis, assembly GCA_963454935.2. NCBI lineage: Eukaryota > Viridiplantae > Streptophyta > Magnoliopsida > Aquifoliales > Aquifoliaceae > Ilex > Ilex paraguariensis. The sequence goes on along the minus strand of CAUOFW020008279.1, from coordinate 655,531 downwards.
TCTACAAAAGATCAGATTATCAGATCTTGGTGTGTATATATTGCATACAACCATAGCTGTCCAAGTAAAACGACTGGATTTATATCATGATTGATGGGTAGAAAGTAGAATTGTGCTAATCTTTTTTTTATAGCATTTTTGTCCTTCTATTATGGTCACATAATTTTTTTTATCGTTTTATGTAATTTTTTTATCATTTGGGGTTCAATTTGGTATTATGTCTAGAGTTTTAACAAAAACTCAAGGTGGTGGACGAGGACGGGGAAATTTTAAGAACTAATGTGAGGGGCAAGACTTTTGATGTGATCCCATCTGTGATTGCCACCCTAATGAACTACAAGAGGCCACCTCCCTCTACCCCAGTGTACCCACACAACATTCATGGGGTCAAGACTATCCTAGAGTATGTGGGGACGATGTATGAGGACTCGACTCAATTTAGGAGGATGATCCAAGTTTGGAGCCTCAAGCATGCGTACGTGATGATGAATAAAGTTTTGCATTACAACTTGCTCCCAAGGGGAGCCGAGAAGAGCCCAAACATGGAAAAGCTTGCTCTCTTGGATGTAGTGATGACGGGGGAGGTTTTGGACATAGCGCTCTTAATATGCGAGGTGATGAAGAAATTCATCCAGGCTAGAAGTCAAAGGTGAACCTTCCATTTGGAAATCTAGTCACTTGAATGTGTGACCATTTCTAGGTCAAGGGATATTTCTTCGACGTGATGACTTCCCTTGAGATCGGAGCCATAGGGAAGGCAAGCGGTAGCAAGAGGTCAGCTATGAGTTAGGGTGAGCGTGCTAGGGTTCCGAGATCGGAGTCATCTGTTGTAGGACCTTCCACTATGGGGCCGTCTGTCCCTCGACCATCTACCTCTACCCTTATGTGCATAGTGTCTCAGCACTTGGATGTGTTAGAGGAGATAGTGCAGGGGATATCGGCGATGATGACCAGACTTTTCCAGCATATGTTTCCTAGTGAGCCGATCCCTGATGGACCACCACCTCCGGTTGCTAGACCCTCCGTTTCTGCCCCCTTAGGTTCCATAATTGTTAAGGTGGGAGACTTAGACAAAGATGATGATGAAAAAGAAGAGGAGGGGACTAAGGACGACAATAAAGAGGAGGATGCTGGGGAGGACGATGATGGAGGCAAGAGAGATGAAGATGATGAGTAGGGTGCTATTGTTTTTTTTTTCCTTTTTAATTTGGGTTGTACATAGCTAGGAGTGGAGTTATAGGCCTAGTATAAGAGTCCTTAGGAATTTTAGGCTATTTTGTCTATTTTTGAATTCTAACTCCATCTACTCAACTTTTGGAAAGTAATTAATGAAATGCCACAGTTGTTGTTCCATCTTGCCTAAGTTCATTATGTTAATTGTGTTGTGATTTTTTATATTTTGAATGTTTGGTGAATTACTTGTGTAAATGGATTGTTTTAGTTTCGTCGTTGATTTGAAAGCAAAGTTTGCTAGGGACTAGCAAAGCTCAAGTTAGGGGGGTATAATTAGCACAAAATATTGCATATCATGTGTGCATTTACACCCCTTTTATACTCTCTTTTTGTGGTGAAAATAAGGGGAATTGCAATGTTTCAAGCTTTTAATGAGGTTTTGGTGTGTTTGTAGGTAAAAGAGTTTAAATGGGGCATGTTAAGCCCCAATCATAGTGCTTAAAGTCAATGGAGATGAAAGGGAGGCTTGACAATGGCTTCGAAGGTAAAAGGACCAAGATTTGAGCAAAACAAGTAAAAATCTACTGGTAGGTTGTTTAATAAAACAACTAGTAGGTTTTGGCTACTGGAGTGAAACCTACCAGTAGGTTTTGCCATTGACCTACTGGTAGGTTTTGCTGAAAATGCCAGATTCTGTAGATTAAGCTTTGTTGCTACTTGGAAGCCCCACCATTGATTCTCCCAATTGCTCCCTGACACCTCCTACACATAGACATGTCTTTCCTCACCTAGGCTTAGACTTTGGAGGCTTGGGCATTTATGAGGCTGAGAGAGAAGAGGAGAATCCTGGGAGTTGCTAGGTAGGCTATCCTAGCTTGCCCAAAGCCAACACTTCAACCTCCTATGGATGGGAGGAGTGTTACACACCTAGGGGAACCTCCATGGATGAATTTGGAAGCTCCATTTAGTACTATTCAGATTGTATTGCATGGTATAAAGAGAAGCTAAAGGAGGAAGATGAAGTTCTAGAGAGAGAAATTTATGTTTTTTCATTTTCTTCCATCCATTTCACTTGTAGTTTCTCGTAAGACTTGTGTAAGGTTCATTTAATGTCTTTAATGTCATTTATTACAAGTACATTGCAATNATTTTCTTCCATCCATTTCACTTGTAGTTTCTCGTAAGACTTGTGTAAGCTTCATTTAATGTCTTTAATGTCATTTATTACAAGCACATTGCAAGTTTAGTTCTACATTTTGGATTTCACCATTGTTGTATTAAGTTTTCTTCATTTCAAGTTTTTAAAATGGGTATTGAATGTTTTTCTTCATAGTTTAAGATTTCTTGTATCAATCCAAGCTCCAATCTTTATTTATTTACAGTGTCTCTTTCTTTTATGTATGTTCTTGCATTAAATATGAGTAGCTAAGCTTCAATTTGGCTAATCCAAGAGAGAGTTCCTCTTGGGTATGCTATATCAACCCTTTTTCATTCTTTCTCGTAGTGTACGATGATTTGGTTTGACTACGTTGAGTGTGGATGTGGTTGTGAGTTCTTGATACACCGTAGAATTGTTAGGGGGTATGCTTGAATCCCTTTGGATTGATTTAGCATTCCCATTGGAATGACTTCTTTGGATTAGCCAACGCTTGTTTACATTTCATTTTCATCAAGAACACAATTCACCAAAACTCAAACTTAAATATTTTTACATTTTTCCCTTTTCACCAAAATCGCCTTCAACATAATTCCCTTCCTTCCATGAGGACATGGCCTTGGAATACAAATTCTAAGTAAAGCACGACCCTCAAAAGTCTCTCTACGATTGGGGAGAACTTTTGTACACACACATTTTCATCCCAAACACACGTTTACCCCATTTCCTGCATCATTCCGAGTGACACTCCCCTACACATATAAGTTATATACACATGACTGGTTGATGTTTGGAGATTAGGGTATACGACGAAAAACTACCAAGTATTTTTGGCACCGTTGCCGGGGAAGGGAAACCGTTGAATTAAGAAGGTGATTTTCGAACAACGGATGTAAGTCCCGTGATTTTCATCACGGGCTGAGCTATGTTGCTCCTTGTGTATAATTTTGTTTATTTGTCTTTTCATTTGTAGATAGTATTTTTTATGTGGGGATGAATGAACAAAATCGATTGGTTAGACAACCTTTAGGCCCGAACATGAATATTGTTAAGACCCACCTGAGGATGCAGGTGATAATTTTGAGAATGTAGGTGCCAATTTGAATGTTCAAAGGGGAAGGAGAGTGGAAGACACTAGAATGCCTAATCCTTGAATGCAATTCTCCCCTCAAGGGAATGAAGGGAACAACATTCCAATTAATCCTTCAGCGAGGTCAATGAGGGATTACCTTCAACCCACAAGAAGCACTATCCCCTAATGCATTCTCTTATTGGTCCAAGCTCATGCCTTCCTAGTTAAGCTAGGAATGTTGCAACTACTTGCTATATTCCATGGAGTTGAAAGGGAAAATCCCTATTTACACATGAAGGAATTTGAGGAAATAGTTGCACCCTTCCTCACTAATCATGGTATGGAAGACATTGCTAGAATGAAATTATTCCTCTTTTACCTGAAAGATAAGGCAAAGACATGGTTAAATTTATTAAGCCATGATCCATAACCTCTTGGACTCAAATGCTCTCCAACTTTTTAAACAAAATTTTCCTGATTCCTAAAACCACTACTCTTAAAAAACAAATTCAAAATTTTTTGGAGAAACCTNCCATGATCCATAACCTCTTGGACTCAAATGCTCTCCGACTTTTTAAACAAAATTTTCCTGATTCCTAAAACCACTACTCTTAAAAAACAAATTCAAAATTTTTTGGAGAAACCCAATGAGCAATTCTACTAATATTGGGATCGCTACATGGAATTACTACAATCCATTCCACACCATGGCTTTGAATCATGACAATTAGTAAGTTTCTTCCATGAAAGAATCACACCGGACCATTGGTAGTTCATCGATATGATGTGTAATGGAGAGTTTTTGAACGAAGACCCTGATGAGACCGTAGAATACTTTGATACATTGGCACAAAATGCACAATCTTGAAATATTATGGATCCCACCGATGTACCCAGGTCGTTTCCGCGTGGTAATCAATTACATGGGGGAGGGATGTATGATTTAAGAGACCGAGAAGGCTTGCTTTCCAAAATTGCCAAGTTGTCTAGGAAAGTGGAGAGTCTTGAGGTCAATNTTTTTTTTTTTTAAAATATATATCTCATATCATATTCTTATTAAAATTCGCAATATGTAAACTTTGTACTTTACCAAGTTTAGAGTTTGTTAGGTATTTTTACCTCGAGAACTTGAGACATATAATTGAGATGCATAAAAACGCCGGTGAGTTTTGATCTAATCTTCTTTGGGTGGTTATGTAAATTTATTCAATGAGGAGTTATTTTATTTTGATAATTTTTTTGAGTAGTCTCATTATTTTTGATTTGGATGACACTAATATCATAAATTATTGCTTGACCTTAATTTATTTGCATTGCAAGTGTGTTGCCAAAAATTCTTCAGATATAATTTTAGGCCATCTTTGACATTATTTGAGCTCTAGCCTTATTCTTTGAATATTATTATCCCTAGAGGCGGTGATTGAGCATTTGAAGCAAAATTTCATCTTTTATAGCACACATATAATAACCAAGCCAATGATACATTATAATATCTTTTACCATTGGTTATCCAGAGATTAAACTTTTATTTTTTATGTAATTGGGGAATGTTGATTGAGAAAAGATAATCAAAAAGTGAAAATTTTTGCATATTTGTGAATGTATTCATGTGATGACTTGCTAAGAAAAAAATTAAGCTNCAAAAAGTGAAAATTTTTGCATATTTGTGAATGTATTCATGTGATGACTTGCTAAGAAAAAAATTAAGCTGAAAATGATAGAGTTATATACTAAAAGCTTATTTTTTGTAATGAAACTCAGTTTATTATTTAATAAAAGTTCATTGTTTTCTATTTCAATGAGAATCTACGTGGGTAAAATATTTACATGATATAAAATATATGATATGCATGTGTGTCTTTTATGTTATGTTGTAGATAGTCTGGTGTGTAAAGTTCGGGATATCTACAAAAGATCAGATTATCAGATCTTGGTGTGTATGTATTGCATACAACCATGCTGTCCAAGTAAAACGACTGGATTTATATCATGATTGATGGGTAGAAAGTAGAATTGTGCTAATCTTTTTTTTATAGCATTTTTGTCCTTCTATTATGGTCACATAATTTTTTTTATCGTTTTATGTAATTTTTTTATCATTTGGGGTTCAATTTGGTATTATGTCTAGAGTTTTAACAAAAACTCAAGGTGGTGGACGAGGACGGGGAAATTTTAAGAACTAATGTGAGGGGCAAGACTTTTGATGTGATCCCATCTGTGATTGCCACCCTAATGAACTACAAGAGGCCACCTCCCTCTACCCCAGTGTACCCACACAACATTCATGGGGTCAAGACTATCCTAGAGTATGTGGGGACGATGTATGAGGACCCGACTCAATTTAGGAGGATGATCCAAGTTTGGAGCCTCAAGCATGCGTACGTGATGATGAATAAAGTTTTGCATTACAACTTGCTCNCCCGACTCAATTTAGGAGGATGATCCAAGTTTGGAGCCTCAAGCATGCGTACGTGATGATGAATAAAGTTTTGCATTACAACTTGCTCCCAAGGGGAGCCGAGAAGAGCCCAAACATGGAAAAGCTTGCTCTCTTGGATGTAGTGATGACGGGGGAGGTTTTGGACATAGCGCTCTTAATATGCGAGGTGATGAAGAAATTCATCCAGGCTAGAAGTCAAAGGTGAACCTTCCATTTGGAAATCTAGTCACTTGAATGTGTGACCATTTCTAGGTCAAGGGATATTTCTTCGACGTGATGACTCCCCTTGAGACCGGAGCCATAGGGAAGGCAAGCAGTAGCAAGAGGTCAGCTATGAGTTAGGGTGAGCGTGCCAGGGTTCCGAGATCGGAGTCATCTGTTGTAGGACCTTCCACTATGGGGCCGTCTGTCCCTTGACCATCTACCTCTACCCTTATGTGCATAGTGTCTCAGCACTTGGATGTGTTGGAGGAGATAGTGCAGGGGATATTGGCGATGATGACCAGACTTTTCCAGCATATGTTTCCTAGCGAGTCGATCTCTGATGGACCACCACCTCCGGTTGCTAGACCCTCCATTTCTGCCCCCTTAGGTTCCATAATTGTTAAGGTGGGAGACTTAGACAAAGATGATGATGACAAAGAAGAGGAGGGGACTAAGGACAACAATAAAGAGGAGGATGCTGGGGAGGACGATGATGGAGGCAAGAGAGATGAAGATGATGAGTAGGGTGCTATTGTTTTTTTTTTCCTTTTTAATTTGGGTTGTACATAGCTAGGAGTGGAGTTATAGGCCTAGTATAAGAGTCTTTAGGAATTTTAGGCTATTTTGTCTATTTTTGAATTCTAACTCCATCTACTCAACTTTTGGAAAGTAATTAATGAAATGCCACAGTTGTTGTTCCATCTTGCCTAAGTTCATTATGTTAATTGTGTTGTGATTTTTTATATTTTGAATGTTTGGTGAATTACTTGTGTAAATGGATTGTTTTAGTTTCGTCGTTGATTTGAAAGCAAAGTTTGCTAGGGACTAGCAAAGCTCAAGTTAGGGGGGTATAATTAGCACAAAATATTGCATATCATGTGTGCATTTACACCCCTTTTATACTCTCTTTTTGTGGTGAAAATAAGGGGAATTGCAATGTTTCAAGCTTTTAATGAGGTTTTGGTGTGTTTGTAGGTAAAAGAGTTTAAATGGGGCATGTTAAGCCCCAATCATAGTGCTTAAAGTCAATGGAGATGAAAGGGAGGCTTGACAATGGCTTCGAAGGTAAAAGGACCAAGATTTGAGCAAAACAAGTAAAAATCTACTGGTAGGTTGTTTAATAAAACAACTAGTAGGTTTTGGCTACTGGAGTGAAACCTACCAGTAGGTTTTGCCATTGACCTACTGGTAGGTTTTGCTGAAAATGCCAGATTCTGTAGATCAAGCTTTGTTGCTACTTGGAAGCCCCACCATTGATTCTCCCAATTGCTCCCTGACACCTCCTACACATAGACATGTCTTTCCTCACCTAGGCTTAGACTTTGGAGGCTTGGGCATTTATGAGGCTGAGAGAGAAGAGGAGAATCCTGGGAGTTGCTAGGTAGGCTATCCTAGCTTGCCTAAAGCCAACACTTCAACCTCCTATGGATGGGAGGAGTGTTACACACCTAGGGGAACCTCCATGGATGAATTTGGAAGCTCCATTTAGTACTATTCAGATTGTATTGCATGGTATAAAGAGAAGCTAAAGGAGGAAGATGAAGTTCTAGAGAGAGAAATTTATGTTTTTTCATTTTCTTCCATCCATTTCACTTGTAGTTTCTCGTAAGACTTGTGTAAGGTTCATTTAATGTCTTTAATGTCATTTATTACAAGTACATTGCAATTTTAGTTCTACATTTTGGATTTCACCATTGTTGTATTAAGTTTTCTTCATTTCAAGTTTTTAAAATGGGTATTGAATGTTTTTCTTCATAGTTTAAGATTTCTTGTATCAATCCAAGCTCCAATCTTTATTTATTTACAGTGTCTCTTTCTTTTATGTATGTTCTTGCATTAAATATGAGTAGCTAAGCTTCAAGTTGGCTAATCCAAGAGAGAGTTCCTCTTGGGTATGCTATATCAACCCTTTTTCATTCTTTCTCGTAGTGTACGATGATTTGGTTTGACTACGTTGAGTGTGGATGTGGTTGTGAGTTCTTGATACACCGTAGAATTGTTAGGGGGTATGCTTGAATCCCTTTGGATTGATTTAGCATTCCCATTGGAATGACTTCTTTGGATTAGCCAACGCTTGTTTACATTTCATTTTCATCAAGAACACAATTCACCAAAACTCAAACTTAAATATTTTTACATTTTTCCCTTTTCACCAAAATCGCCTTCAACATAATTCCCTTCCTTCCATGAGGACATGGCCTTGGAATACAAATTCTAAGTAAAGCACGACCCTCAAAAGTCTCTCTACGATTGGGGAGAACTTTTGTACACACACATTTTCATCCCAAACACACGTTTACCCCATTTCCTGCATCATTCCGAGTGACACTCCCCTACACATATAAGTTATATACACATGACTGGTTGATGTTTGGAGATTAGGGTATACGACGAAAAACTACCAAGTATTTTTGGCGCCGTTGCCGGGGAAGGGAAACCGTTGAATTAAGAAGGTGATTTTCGAACAACGGATGTAAGTCCCGTGATTTTCATCACGGGCTGAGCTATGTTGCTCCTTGTGTATAATTTTGTTTATTTGTCTTTTCATTTGTAGATAGTATTTTTTATGTGGGGATGAATGAACAAAATCGATTGGTTAGACAACCTTTAGGCCCGAACATGAATATTGTTAAGACCCACCTGAGGATGCAGGTGATAATTTTGAGAATGTAGGTGCCAATTTGAATGTTCAAAGGGGAAGGAGAGTGGAAGACACTAGAATGCCTAATCCTTGAATGCAATTCTCCCCTCAAGGGAATGAAGGGAACAACATTCCAATTAATCCTTCAGCGAGGTCAATGAGGGATTACCTTCAACCCACAAGAAGCACTATCCCCTAATGCATTCTCTTATTGGTCCAAGCTCATGTCTTCCTAGTTAAGCTAGGAATGTTGCAACTACTTGCTATATTCCATGGAGTTGAAAGGGAAAATCCCTATTTACACATGAAGGAATTTGAGGAAATAGTTGCACCCTTCCTCACTAATCATGGTATGGAAGACATTGCTAGAATGAAATTATTCCTCTTTTACCTGAAAGATAAGGCAAAGACATGGTTAAATTTATTAAGCCATGATCCATAACCTCTTGGACTCAAATGCTCTCCAACTTTTTAAACAAAATTTTCCTGATTCCTAAAACCACTACTCTTAAAAAACAAATTCAAAATTTTTTGGAGAAACCCAATGAGCAATTCTACTAATATTGGGATCGCTACATGGAATTACTACAATCCATTCCACACCATGGCTTTGAATCATGACAATTAGTAAGTTTCTTCCATGAAAGAATCACACCGGACCATTGGTAGTTCATCGATATGATGTGTAATGGAGAGTTTTTGAACGAAGACCCTGATGAGACCGTAGAATACTTTGATACATTGGCACAAAATGCACAATCTTGAAATATTATGGATCCCACCGATGTACCCAGGTCGTTTCCGCGTGGTAATCAATTACATGGGGGAGGGATGTATGATTTAAGAGACCGAGAAGGCTTGCTTTCCAAAATTGCCAAGTTGTCTAGGAAAGTGGAGAGTCTTGAGGTCAATAGGAGATACGAGGTATCCAATGTTTCAAAGACCGAGGAGTCTTGCTTGATTTGTGAGAGTGTGAAGCATTCCGTATCGGAGTACCCTAACATTCTAGCACTTAAGGAAGTGTACCACGAGCAAGTTAATGCCTTTAACCAAACGAGACAATCATTCTCCCCAAATTCAAACACTTATAATTCAGGTTGGAGTAATCACCCGAACTTTAATTAGAGAAATGAGAATCCCACTGCTCATGGCTCTATTTCATATTCACCTCCCATGCCTCCCAAGCAAAGTGAATACCATGGCAAAGGACAAGCATCTAGCTCTCAATACCCTCAGTCCAATCCACAAGGGTATTCCCTGAACCCACCTGCACAAAATTTTTCCCAAGGACCATTCAGTCCTCCCACCTACCAACCTCCCATAAGAGGAATTTAGAGGAAGCGGTTTATAATTTCATCCAAAGTTAAACCGCCATTAACAATCAAAATGCCACAACTTTTAATAACATTATGACTCAACTCAAAAAGTTGACAAATTCCACGGGGACATCACAACAAGAGAAGGGAAAATTCTCCGCTCAACCCTAAGAAAACCCTAGAGGCTAACATGTTATTGAGTCATCGGAGCCCATAAAGGAGAGTTGTGAGCAACTTAAGGCAGTCACCACCCTTTGAAGTGGCAAACAAATTAATAAGACCATTGTGCCAAAAGTCTGACCCAAAGCCAAATTGGCAATTGAGAAAGAGACTAAGGGTGACATCGAGGGGGGTGAGGTGAGTGAGAAGAAAAAAATTGGTTGACGAAAGTGTGCATGCGTCTCCCATTCCTACCCCTTTTCCCAATCGTTTGAAGCCACCCATGAAGGTGGCTAATTATTCTGATATAATTGGGATGTTCAAGCAGGTTAAAATCAAAACTCCACTCCTCAATGCCATAAATCAAATTCCATCATATGTCAAGATCTTCAAGGACTTGTACACAATGAAGAGAAAATTGAATGTTCACAAGAAGGCATTCCTCACCGATCAAGTGAGCTCAATCTTGAGGAAGAACACCCCGCCAAAGTTCAAGGACCTCAGTTGCGCTACCATTCCCATCATAATAGGGAAATGCTGGGTGGAGCAAGTGTCAACCTCCTACCTTACTCAGTGTACCAACAACTCCAACTTGAAGAGTTAAAGCCAACTTCAATCACTCTTCAATTGGCGAATCGAAGTATTCGAACACCGAGGGAAGTAGTGGAGGATGTCTTGGTGCAAGTGAATAAGTTCTATTTCCTTGTCGATTTTATTGTGCTTGAAACTCACCCTGTTGCTAACCCTGATTCACAAATTCCCGTCATATTAGGTAGAGCATTCCTTGCTACTTCTAATGCTGTTGTTAATTGCAAAAATGGTCTGATAAAGCTTACTTTCGGGAACATGACTATGCACTTCAATGTATTCAATTTGTGCAAACAACCAGAAGATGATGAGGAATTGCATAAAGAAAATAAGATTAACGCATTGGTGGAGGAGCAGTTGGAGCTATTGGGCATGTTGGAAAAGGGAGAGGAAAAAATTGATAAGCAAGAGGAGCTGGAGAGCTTGAAAAGGGTGGAAAAATGGATCCCTATATTTGAGAAACTTTCACATCTAGACAAGAAGATCTTTCCATCGAATGTGCAAAAACCCATCTTGGAGTTGAAGCCATTACCATCCAATCTTAAGTATGCATATCTTGGGGGTGAGAAAACCTTCTCGATGGTCATAAGCTCAACTTTACAGGTAAAGCAAGAAGACAATCTCTTGAAAGTGTTGAGGAGGCACAAGTGAGCGATTGCTTGGAAAATTGCCGACATTAAGGGGATAAGTCCCCTCATTTGCACACATGACATCTATCTTAAGGAAGATGTAAAACCATCATGACAACCACAATGAAGACTCAATCCTATTATTAAAGATGTGGTAAGGGATGAGGAACTTCAGCTACTTGACATGGGCATCACTTTTTTGATTGCCGATAGTAGGTGGGTTAACCCCTCACAAGTAGTACCCAAGAAATCGGGAGTCAAGGTTGTTGCAAATGAGGAGAATAAGCTTATTCCAACAAGGGTGGTCACTAGATGGAGAGTTTATATTGATTACTGAAAGCTCAAACTGTGCATGAGAAAAGACCACTTTCCATTGCCATTCCTCGACTAAGTGTTGGAAAGAGTAGCTGGGCATCTATTCTACCAACGCATGCCATCTGGGTTGTGTAATACCCTAGGAACTTTTCAAAGATGTGTGATGGGTATTTTTAGTGATATGGTAGAGAAGATCATGGAAGTGTTTATGGATGACTTCTCAGTGTTCGGGAATTCCATCAGTGGATGTTTGGAGAATTAGGAGAAAGTTCTAAAAAGATGTGAGGAGAAAAAATTGGTCCCCAATTGGGAGAGTTGCCATTTCATGCTGACACATGGAATTGTGCTTGGGCACATCATCTTGGCAAAGGGGATTGAAGTGGACAAATCAAAGGTGGATGCAATTTCCAAAGTCCCCATGCCAAAGGTCATCAAAGATATTATGTTGTTTCTTGTCCATGCCGGCTTTTATCATCGTTTTATTAAAGACTTTAGTGCATTGGCCCGAACTTCGACCAAATTGCTTTCAAAAGATGTCCCATTAGTTTAGTTGGATGAATGTGAGGCATCTTTCAAAAAGTTAAAAAACATGCTTATTTCACCTCTGATCATGCGATCACCTAAGTGGGACTCACCATTTGAGCTCATGTGCGATGCGAGTGATTACGTGGTCGGTGTAGTGCTCGGTTAAAGGGAAGATAAAAGACCTTATGTAATATACTACGCTAGAAAAACACTCAATGAAGCTCAAATGAACTAAACCACCACCGAAAAGGAGTTGCTAGCGGTAGTATTTGCAATGAACATCATTGGTTCACCTATAGTAGTCTATACCGATCACTTTGTTTTGAAGTATCTGTTGTCTAACCAGGATGCAAAACTAAGGCTCATTAGGTGGATACTCCTCTTACAAGAATTCAACTTGACGATCAAAGATAAAAAGGGAGTTGAGAACGTGGTGACGAACCATTTATCCCAAATTGTGGTGCAAGGGGCCGATGAACACATTCCTATCCCTGACTTTTTCCCTGATGAGCATTTAATTTTTATTCATTATGTTTGTCCCTGGTATGTTGACATATGTAATTATCTTGCTATAGGACAAATACCACCACATTGGAGCCTGGAGGATAGAAGGAGGTCTATGGCATATGTGAAGTACTTTTACTTTGACAACCCGTACCTGTTCAAGTACTACCCTGACCAAGTCATAAGGAGATGCGTACCAAAAAATGAACAACAGGATGTCCTTGCATTTTGCCACTCGGGAGTGGGCGGTGGCCACTTCTCTTCCAAGAAGACTTTGGCCAAAATTCTATAGTTAGGTTTTTATTGGCCGTCATAAACAAAGACTATTTCATTTTTTAAGGAATGTGATGAGTGCCAAAGATTGGGTAATGTGATATGAAGGAACATGATGCCCCTCTCCCCTGAACTTGTTATTGAAATATTTGATTGTTAGGACATCGAATTTATGGGTCCCTTTCCCATGTTGTTTGGCTACCTATACATTCTACTAGCAGTGAACTACGTGTCCAAATGAGTGGAGGCTATCCCAACCAAGACCAATAACCACCGAGTCATGGTCAAGTTTCTCAAGGAGAACATATTTTCGATATTCGGGATGCCTCGTGCTATGATAAGTGATGGTGGATCGCATTTCTATAATAGGTCGTTCGCATCTTTGATGCATAAGTATGGTGTCACACATAAGGTATCCACCGCATATCACCCACAGACCAATGGTCAAGTCGAGTTGGGCAATAGGGGGATAAAAAATTTCTTAGAGAAAATGGTGAACCCAAATAGAAAAAATTGGTCATTTAGACTGACTGATGCCCTATGGGATTACTGCACTGCCTACAAAACCATCCTAGGTATGTCTCCCTATCGGTTTGTTTATGGAAAGGGTTTCCATTTGCCAGTTGAAATAGAACACAAGGACTATTGGGTCATAAAGACTTCAAACTTCAATTTGAGAATGTCCAGAGATAATATGAAGCTAGAAATGAATGAATTGGAAGAGATTCGAAGAGATGCGTATGAGAGCTCTAAATTTCGGAAGAGCAGGATAAGATCTTTCATGACAAATCCAATGTAAGGAAGTCATTTGAGCCTGGCCAAAAAGTGCTCGTATACAACTCTCATCTCTCAATCTTTCAAGAGAAACTCCGATCCAGTTTATATGACCCCTACCTTGTCAAGGTGGCCTACCCCAATGAAGCTGTGGAAGTCACAAACCCCAAGGATGGAAGTACATTCAAGGTCAATGGCCAATTACTTAAGCCATTCTTTGAGGGGTTTGAAGGTCAAGGGGTGGAGGAAGAATTGGTGGATCTGGTTTACCCAGACTTGTTGGAGGATTAATTGTTCTTATAGTTTTTAGTGTACAATCGTCTTTACTTACTTTATCTTTTTATGTTTACTTACTTTATCTTTGCATACAGTGTTGTGTTTCTTAGTTGTAGTTATTGGTGTTTTTTTCAAAGCTCAAGTGTGAGGTGTTCTCTAACCTTACTCATCTTTTTATAGTTTTCATTGCATATCATTTTTTTTTGTTGCATTTAGAACAATGTATGAATCAAGTTGGTGGGTTATACACCAATGTCTATGGAAATTTTTGTTGATAATACCAATTTTTGTGGTGAAAATTCACCTTTCACATTTGACACAGATTTTTGTTTACATTAGTTACAAATTATGTGAAAAAATTTGAAAATGTTTGTAAAGAATATCTGAATGTTGATCTATCTTCCCCTGTTTAGAGTGTTGTGGGTTTGTTGATATGTTGATCATTGCGTTGAACCTTGAATATATGAGCACATTATACAAGTTCATCCTATGCGTGAGTATCACTTATGTATTTGCTTTTGAACTCAACCTTAACTACACCACTGATTAGCACAAAATATTGCATATCTTATATACATTTGCACCCCTTTTATACCTGCTTTTGCGGTGAGAATGAGAGATATTGCAATGTTTCGAGCTATTAACGGAGTTTTGGTATGTTTGCCAAAAAAAAAGGGCTTAAATGGTGCATGCTAGGCCTAATAATGGTGTTTAAGGTCAATGGAGATGAAGGGGAGGCATGATGATAGCTAGGAAGGTGAAGGAACCAAGAATTCAGCAAAACAAGTAAAAACCTACAGGTAGGACCTACTGGTAGGTTTTGGCCACTGGTCCTGCACCTACTGCAAACCTACCAATGGATTTTGCTCACTGGAGGAAAACCTATCGGTAGGTTTCTATCGACCTACCGATAGGTTTTGCTAAAACATGCCAGATTCTACAACTCAAGCTTTACAACTTTGGGGGTCCCATCATTGGATCTCCCATTTGTTCCCTGACACTCCTTACACATAGACATCTCCTCCACAACCCTAGCTTGGACTTTGGAGGCTTGAACATTAATGAGGAGAGAGAGAAAAGCTGAAGACCGGAAGTGCAGGCTAGGCCTATGCTAGCCTGCCCATTCCATCCAATCAGCTTCCTATAGATGGGAGGCCTATCACACTGACCTTAGAGAGCTCCAAGGACGTTTTTACAAGCTACACACCCCATTATTGATATACATTGCGTTGTAGAGAGAGAAACTCCAAGGAAGAAGACATAGTTGAAAGAGAGAAAACTTAGATTTTTACATTTATTCCATCCATTTCACTTGCAATTCTCTGTAAGACGTTTGTAAGCTTCATTTATTATCTTCAATGTCATTTATTTCCAGTACATTTCAAGTTTAGTTGATTATCTTAGTTTCTACCATTAATGTATTTAAGTTTTTCATCTCCAAGCTCTTCAAAATGGGTATTAAATGCATTTTTATGTAGTTTATGTTTTCTTGCATTAATTTAAGTCTCAATCTTCATTTCTTTACAATGTCTTTCCATTTCATTCATGTCTTTGCTTTAGACATGGGTAGCTAAGCTTTTAAGTTGGCTAATCCAAGGGAGAATTCCTCTTGGGTATGCCAAATCAACCCTTTTCATTCCTCCTCATATTTTACGATGATTTGGTTTGATTAGGTTGAGTGTGGATATGGTATTGAGCTCTTGATACACCGTAGACTTGTCCCGGGGTATGCTTGAATCCTCACCTCCATTTTAGTCCCGTNAAGCTAGAAATGAATGAATTGGAAGAGATTCGAAGAGATGCGTATGAGAGCTCTAAATTTCGGAAGAGCAGGATAAGATCTTTCATGACAAATCCAATGTAAGGAAGTCATCTGAGCCCGGCCAAAAAGTGCTCGTATACAACTCTCATCTCTCAATCTTTCAAGAGAAACTCCGATCCAGTTTATATGACCCCTACCTTGTCAAGGTGGCCTACCCCAATGAAGCTGTGGAAGTCACAAACCCCAAGGATGGAAGTACATTCAAGGTCAATGGCCAATTACTTAAGCCATTCTTTGAGGGGTTTGAAGGTCAAGGGGTGGAGGAAGAATTGGTGGATCTGGTTTACCCAGACTTGTTGGAGGATTAATTGTTCTTATAGTTTTTAGTGTACAATCGTCTTTACTTACTTTATCTTTTTATGTTTACTTACTTTATCTTTGCATATAGTGTTGTGTTTCTTAGTTGTAGTTATTGGTGTTTTTTTCAAAGCTCAAGTGTGAGGTGTTCTCTAACCTTACTCATCTTTTTATAGTTTTCATTGCATATCATTTTTTTTTGTTGCATTTAGAACAATGTATGAATCAAGTTGGTGGGTTATACACCAATGTCTATGGAAATTTTTGTTGATAATACCAATTTTTGTGGTGAAAATTCACCTTTCACATTTGACACAGATTTTTGTTTACATTAGTTACAAATTATGTGAAAAAATTTGAAAATGTTTGTAAAGAATATCTGAATGTTGATCTATCTTCCCCTGTTGAGAGTGTTGTGGGTTTGTTGATATGTTGATCATTGCGTTGAACCTTGAATATATGAGCACATTATACAAGTTCATCCTATGCGTGAGTATCACTTATGTATTTGCTTTTGAACTCAACCTTAACTACACCACTGATTAGCACAAAATATTGCATATCTTATATACATTTGCACCCCTTTTATACCTGCTTTTGCGGTGAGAATGAGAGATATTGCAATGTTTCGAGCTATTAACGGAGTTTTGGTATGTTTGCAAAAAAAAAAAGGGCTTAAATGGTGCATGCTAGGCCTAATAATGGTGTTTAAGGTCAATGGAGATGAAGGGGAGGCATGATGATAGCTTGGAAGGTGAAGGACCCAAGAATTCAGCAAAACAAGTGAAAACCTACAGGTAGGACCTACCGGTAGGTTTTGGCCACTGGTCCTGCACCTACTGCAAACCTACCAATAGATTTTGCTCACTGGAGGAAAACCTATCGGTAGGTTTCTATCGACCTACCGATAGGTTTTGCTAAAACATGCCAGATTCTACAACTCAAGCTTTACAACTTTGGGGGTCCCATCATTGGATCTCCCATTTGTTCCCTGACACTCCTTACACATAGACATCTCCTCCACAACCCTAGCTTGGACTTTGGAGGCTTGAACATTAATGAGGAGAGAGAGAAAATGTGAAGACCGGAAGTGCAGGCTAGGCCTATGCTAGCCTGCCCATTCCATCCAATCAGCTTCCTATAGATGGGAGGCCTATCACACTGACCTTAGAGAGCTCCAAGGACGTTTTTACAAGCTACACACCCCATTATTGATATACATTGCGTTGTAGAGAGAGAAACTCCAAGGAAGAAGACATAGTTGAAAGAGAGAAAACTTAGATTTTTACATTTATTCCATCCATTTCACTTGCAATTCTCTGTAAGACGTTTGTAAGCTTCATTTATTATCTTCAATGTCATTTATTTCCAGTACATTTCAAGTTTAGTTGATTATCTTAGTTTCTACCATTAATGTATTTAAGTTTTTCATCTCCAAGCTCTTCAAAATGGGTATTAAATGCATTTTTATGTAGTTTATGTTTTCTTGCATTAATTTAAGTCTCAATCTTCATTTCTTTACAATGTCTTTCCATTTCATTCATGTCTTTGCTTTAGACATGGGTAGCTAAGCTTTTAAGTTGGCTAATCCAAGGGAGAATTCCTCTTGGGTATGCCAAATCAACCCTTTTCATTCCTCCTCATATTTTACGATGATTTGGTTTGATTAGGTTGAGTGTGGATATGGTATTGAGCTCTTGATACACCGTAGACTTGTCCCGGGGTATGCTTGAATCCTCACCTCCATTTTAGTCCCGTGTTTCCTACGAATCAATCAAACATCTAGGCACCATTGGAGGAAGGTCTTGAGTTGATTTGGCATTCCTATTGGAATGACCTCTTTGGATTAGCCAACACTTGTTCCATTTCATTTTAATCAAAAAACACAACTCACCAAACTTCAAACACATAATATTTTTACACTTTCCTTTTTCACCAAAATTACCTTCATACAATTCCCTTCCTTCCCCGAGGAGACGAGTTTGGAATATGATTTCCAAGTAAAACATGACACAAGTCTCTCTATGCTTGGAGAGCATTTTTGTTCACACACACACATTTCATTCCACACACATGTTTTTCCCATTTCTAGCATAGAATTCGAGTGAGAGTGACACTCACCCAGACACATAAGCCATATACTCATTTGAGAGTGATGTGCAGAGATTAGGAACAATGTAATAAGTCAAGCATTTTTGGCACCGTTACCGGGGAAGGTAAAGTGTTGAATTGAGAAGGTGATTTTTGGACAATGGAGGTAAGTCCCGTGATTTTCATCAAGGGCTTAGGTACGTTGATCCTGTATATACTTTTGTTTGTGTATATTTTCATTGGTAGATAGTGTGTTATATGTGGGGATGGAATGAACAAAATTGATTGATTAGAAAACCTTTGGGCGCCAATTTAAACATTGACCAAGACCCACCCGAGGATGTCGGTGACAACTTTGAGGAGTTGGGTGCCAATGTGAATGTCCCAGGGGGAGGAGGAGTGCAAGAGTCTAGAGTTCAAAACCCAAGAATGCACTTTCGTCCTAGGAATGAAGGAAAAACCATCCAACTTGATCCTCCCGTGAGGTTAATGAGGGATTACCTTCAATCGACTAGTAGCACTACTCCCTCATGCATTCTATTACCGGTCCAAGCTCACGCCTTTCTAGTTAAGCCAGGAATGTTTGCTTTATTGGTTCCATTGTAGTACCCTAACCTCCTAACATCATCCCTTAATGTGTATAGTGTATGTGTGGAGGGGGGTGTCACTCTTCCTTGGAATGATGTCAAAAGAAAGGGCAACGAAATAATGGTGGAATGAAAAAAATGTGTGTGTGTGTGTGAACAAAAATGCTCCCTAAGCGCAGAGAGACTTTTGCTTGTCGTGTTTTACTTGGAATCATATTCCAATGTTGTCTGCTCACGGAATGAGATGAATCATGTTGAAGGTGATTTTGGTAAAAAGCAAAGTGTAAAATCTTTTGTTGTTGAAGTTTGGTTTGTGATTTTGTCTTAATGAAATTGAAATGGGAAACAAGCGTTGGCTAATCCAAAAGGTTCACTCCAATGGGAATGCCATGACAACTCAAAACCTTTGTCCAATGTTGCATAGATGAACGATTGATTCATGGGAAGTGAGGGATGAGATAGAAGTGAGGATCCAAGCATTACCTATGATAAGTCTACAGGATATCAAAGACTAACAACCATGTCCGCACTTAACCCAAACCGAACCATCGTACACTGAGGGGAGGAAAGAAGATGAGTTGAAATGACATACCAAAGAGGAGGTCTCCCTTGGATTAGCTAACTTAATGACTTAGCTGTTCATGCTTAAAAGAAAGACAATAATGTAATGGAAAGACATTGTAGAGCAATGAAGATTTTAGCTAAATTAATGATAGCAAACATAAACTAAAAGAGAATACATTTAATACCCATTTTAAAACTAAGGAATGAGGAACTTGAATGCATTAATGGTGAAAGATTGGATGAAAGACTAAACTTGAAAGCAACTTGCAATAAATGGCATTAAGACTTCAAACAAAGCTTAGAAGATTCTTACAAGAAATTACAAGGCAATGTGTGGAAGAAAATGAAAAAATCTCAACTTCTCTCTCTAACGTTATTCATCTTCTTCCTTAGACTCTCTCTCTATATTACAATGTATATTGCATAACAATCCATAATGATGTATGAGCCTCCAAAAACGTTCATGGAGTGTTCGCAAGCCTGTGTGATGTGATCCCAATCAATAGGGGGCTGAAAAGGATGGGTTGTGTATGCTGGTGCAGGCATTGTCTCCATATTCAGCATCTTCTATCTCTTCTCTCCTCATTAATGCCCAAGGCTCCAAAAGTGAAATGTAGGTTGAGGAAGGGATGTCCAGTATGTAAGAAGTCTCAGGGGTAGGCAGGAGAATGTTTGGTGGGACCCCCAAAGTTACAGAGATGAGTTGTAGGCTGTCTGGGCAATTTGGCATAAATATTCCGGAAGGTTGACATAGACCTTCCGGAAGGTTTGTGCAGGAACAGTTAGGCAAAACCTTATGGAAGGTTCATTCCAGTAGAAAAAACTTTCTGGAAGGTTTCACTTTAGTAGGCAAAACCTTCCGGAAGGTTTTACTCCAGTAGACAAAACCTTTCGAAAGGTTTTCAACCAATTTGAATTTTCTTGGTTTTTTCTCCCTCCAAACCTTCCTTTAAGCTACCCCCTCCTATTCATTGACTTCAAACACTTCAATGGGGGTTTAGCTCATCTCATTTACATCATTTTGCATGCATTCACACAAAACTCCATCAAAACGAAGATTAAACACTTTTTTCCCCAATTTCATGACACAAACAAGTATAAAACGGCGTATTAGCATCCAAAATATGTCATGTTTTTGTGCCAATCACACCCCCCAACTTGAGTTTTGCTAGTCCCTAGCAAACATTATTTCCAAGTATAGCTATAATAGTAAAACAAAATTCATTCATACCACCACACCATCCATAACATTCAAAATACACAAATCATATTACCATTAAAAAAAAAAGCTCGAGGCAATGATTTAAACTAAAGAAATGTGGTATTTCATTGATCATTTCAAAATTTTATTTACAATCATTCAAGTTCCAAAATAGAAACGGCTAAAACCTAATGACACTTCTACTGGTCGATACAAAACCCTAGCTATGTACAACCATAACTTAAAACAAAAACCAAAAGAAGAATCTCCAATCCTCCTCCTCATTAGAAGCATCCTTGTCCTCAGTCTCGGACTCGGACTTTGTGCCTAACTCCTCCTCCTCCTCATCATCATCATCCACCTCCATAGTCACCGAAGGCATAGGAATAGAAGTTGAAGGTCCAGCTAACAACTGTGGGGGTGGCGGTGGTCCTCCAAGGAGAGGCTCACCCTGGGAAAGTATGCTGGAACAACCTCATAATCATGATGGACATCACTTGCACAATGGACTCCAATGCGTCTAAGTGTTGAGGAATGGTACGGGCAGGGGCTGGTCGAGGTGCTGGTGCAGAAGGTGCTGAAGAAGAAGGACCAGCCTCAGATTGCTCTAGCGGTGGCCTCGGAGGCCTAACTCTCTTCCCCCCAGACTTGGCAGCCCTCTTCTGACTACTGGACTTCCCAATTGCTCCAATCTATGGGAGGAGAAGTGTATCATGGGCATAGTGCTTGACATTAGCTAGGTTATAGAGACGGGTGACTAGGCAGCCAAAAGGGAGATTTTCCTTTGGCTTTGCAGCCTGGGCAAACTCCCTTCTCTCTAACCAAATGTAATATGCCATATCAATGGCAACTCCCATCATAAAGGCTTGCGGTAATGCCAAATTTTCAATGTTCGGGTTCTTGTCTGAACCTCGGGGCATCATGTTATAATGGAGGACCTTATTCATAACCCCGTATACATGCTTGAGGCCCCCGACCAATGTTATTCCCGTAAACGTGGTCGGGTCCTTATGGGTGAGGGCCATGTACTCTCTAAGGGCCCTACCCCTTTCCACATTGTGTGGGTAGACTGTGGTGGTCGGGGGAGGTCTCTCGTAGCTCATCGCCGTGGCTATTGAGTCTGGGGCCACCTCAAATGTTTTGCCCATCACATTTATCTTTACCTTACTCCCATCATCACCAAAAGCCACTAACTTCTGAAAAAACTCACGACATATCCCCAAGTTGTACCCCTTGATTTCCTCAAACCACAACTTCAACCTCCGCTGTTCAATAATTTTCACTACCTTATCTCTCGCCCCAATAGAGGCTTTATCCACCCATCGCTTACACGTTACGCCCTTCTCCTCAATAAATTGTCTATGGTCATCGTATCTTGTCTTCGTTCTCCTCTCTTGGCCACTTAGGCCCTCCCTAGCCCTCTTATGAGAGCCAGAGCTAGTGGGGGTGGAGAAGTACCTGGGCTAGTGCTCTTGTTACGGACCATAAGCATCAATAGTGCCCCCAACCCAAGAGCCACCAAAAACAACCTCTATAAACTCTTAAAAGCTTCAACCACCTCCATAGACATCTCATATGTACGAGCCATCACAAAGAAGTTGAGAAGATTTGAGAAGAACAAAAGGGTTTTAGATATTTAGGAGAAATGGAATCCTAGGGCTTATGTAGAACCTTTGGCATTTTTTGGCTGAAACACCCTAAAAGTTAACCTAAATCAAGAGAAAGTAAGAAATTTGAGGTTTGGGGGATTGGGATGCTTTGAGTTGGGGGAAATGTGAAAGAATTTTTGAAAAAAACTAACTTAAAACCCTCATTTTTAGGTTTTAGAGCAAAACCTTTTGGAAGGTCGACAGAAACCTTCCGGAAGGTTTTGGTTACTACCTAGGTTAAACAAAAATCCAGTAGGCAAAATCTTCCTTCAAAATTTCACTTCCAACCCTATTCTTCTCAACTATAAAATATTTCAACACATTTTCTAAGACATCTTACCTACCAAAAACTTGAACTACACTTATGAACCACAATTGGTTGATCATGCCCAAAGTCATTTCCGAAATTGCAACATGATTTAGGATTTTGATGTTTTCAAAGCACAAGTCATGGATTTCTAGTTTAAACTACCAAAATGAATACCCAAATTGTAAAGCATGAATTCAAATCACACAGATATTCCAAAGTCTTATTAAACATCAAAAGTTGAGCAATATTCCCTATTCCACCGACATGGAGCTATTTAACACATTTCTCAGAATGCCGAACTAAGTATGCATGAGCATCACTATAGCCTTAAATACTAGTCTAAAGTATGCATCTGCAAATTCATTTTCAAACTCATGTGTGTGTGAATTGGACAAGTAATTGAAGCATTTACGGAATAGAATTCACATTCGAATGTCTAGCCAAATTCAGCATCAATGCAAAACTCACCAAAGGTCACTCTTAACAATGAAATACACTATAGTTATCCTGACATGCACTCCATGTGTACATGTGAGATCGAATCTTGTGCAAAAAATAAAGTGTGCTCACATGTATTCCAAAAATGAAGTTCATGTATGAAAATGAAGCTACTTTGGCATAATCTCATTAAAAGAATGCTAGGCATTAGGTTGCAAAACTAACTCATCATTTTCTTTAAAATCATGCATCTCTCATGCTTCTCTTGATCACTTAGGACTTTGAAGGTTATAGTGGGGCCTTTTGGGGTGATATTGATGCAAAAGAAACAAAGGATATAGGATAACACAGATGGTTGTTCTGAGTGAAAGACTTTTATTTCAAAAGCTCTTCCCTTTTTCATGGGATTTTCATTCTTAGAACATCACCACACTCTTTGTTTTTTTTTCTTTATTTTCCTTAACATTTTCATTTTCTTTTGATCATTCTTTTCTTATTCTCACCCCTTCTCTTCCTTTTCTTGGATTTCCAAATTTTTTTTGACTCCTTGAGTTTCAACATCGATTACCACTTTTCCTTGAATTTCCACACCACACTTCCTTCACTTTTGCGATCACTCATTTTCAGCTCAAGGAACAACCAAGGTATGGTAGATATTTATCATTTCCATTGGTTTGGTCAAATATATGGCATAGAAATGAATTTCAATTAGGCTCAATCACGACACTAGGGATAATATTTTCTCAAGAATAAGTCTAAGGCACAAAATATTCAAAGATGGCCTAAGATCACTTCTACATACGCATGGGAGGGCATTATACATATCAAAATAAAGTTAGTCTACTACCTAAATGCATCTAACCAAGACAAACATAATGAGATTATTGAACAAATTTGACATTGAAAAATTGTTCCTTGAGTAAATGTAAGTTCCCTACAAAAAGTATTGACACTAAAGCTCTCATGGGTCCTTACTTATCTCCACTATTTATGTGAAGCCTAAAATATGAATCCAATCCGTAAATTTCTAAAATTACACATACAGTTGAGTTTAAAAATAGATACATATGTGATACTTATGCATAGGATCAACTTCTATAATGTGCTCATGTGCTCAAAGTTCAAAACAAAGATCAACATATCATCTAACCCAAGCACTCTTAATATGAGAATATAGATCAACATTAAGATATTTTTCACAAAAAATTTTAAATTTTTTTACATAATTTACAATAATGGAAACAAAAATTTGTCTGATATGTGAAAGGTGAATTTTCACCCCAAAAATTGGTGTATCATGCAAGTGGTGCACCTCACCCCCCCACTTGATTTATGCATTGTCTTCAATGTAACATAAAAAAATATGCTATGCAATAAGGGACAGTAAAAAGATGAGTAGGGTTAGAGAACAACTCGTACTTGAGCTTTGACAGAAGTATCAATATCTGAAACTAAGAAAATAAAGCGTACATAAAAGGGACTGTACACTAAAAAGCATAAAGATGGTTACTCCTCCACCGAGTCCAGATACACTGGATCAGTTAAATCGTCCTCCACACCTTGTCCTTCAAAACTCTCAAAAAATGGCTTAAGTCTTTGACCATTGACGTTGAATGTCTGCCCATTCTCAGGGTTTGTGACTTCTACGGCTCCAATGGGGTAGACCACCTTGACAAGATAGGGGTCATCCCAACAGGATCGGAGTTTGCCTTGGGAAATCGAGAGACGAGAGTTGTATAAGAGTACTTTTTGGTCGGGCTCGAATGATTTTCACACAATGGAATGGTCATGAAAGATCTTAGCCCACTCCTTTGAAATTTTAGAGCTCTCATACGCGACTTTTTGAATCTCTTCCAATTCATTCACTTCTAGGTTTCTATGCTCTCTGGCCATTCTTAGATTGAAGTTTAGAGTTTTTATGGCCCAATAGGCCTTATGATCCATCTCAACTAGAAAATGACAAGCTTTTCCATAGACAAGCCGATAGGGAGACATGCCTAAGACAGTTTTGTAGGTAGTGCGATAAGGTCATAGGGCATTGGTTAGTCTATTTGACCAATCTTTTCTATTTGGATTCATCATTTTTTCTAAAATGCTTTTGATCTCCCTATTGGCCAAGTTGGCTTGGCCATTGGTTTGTGGGTGGTATGCGGTGGACACCTTATGTGTGATGCCATATTTGTGCATCAAAGATGCAAATGGACTGTTATAGAAATGTAATCCACCATCGCTTATCATAGCACGCAGTATCCTGAACCTCGAAAAGATGTTTTCTTTCAAGAATTTGACCACGACCCGATGGTCATTGGTCTTGGTTGGGATGGCCTCCACCTATTTGGACACATAGTCCACTGCTAGTAGAATGTATAGATAGCCAAACGACATAGGGAAGGGACCTATGAAGTTGGTGTCCCAACAATCAAATATTTCTATGACAAGTATAGGGGAGAGGGGCATTATGTTTCTTTAGGTCACACTACCCAAATTTTGGCATCTATCACATTCTTTACAAAATGAAATACAATCCTTTATAAGAGAAGGCCAATAAAAACATGGCTGAAGGATTTTTGCCGAAGTCTTCTTTGCTGAAGTCTTCTTTGCACAGAATGCAAGGACATCCCACTATTTGTTCTTCAGTATGCATCTTTGCATGACTTGGTCAAGGCAGTACTTGAACAGGTATGGGTTGTCAAAGTAAAAGTACTTCACATCCGCCATAAATCTCCTTCGATCCTCTAGGATCCAATGCGGTGGTATTTGTCTTGTTGTAACATAATTACATATATCAGCCTACCAAAGACAAATAGAATGAATTGAAAACAAATGCTCATCAGGGAAGGAATCAGGGATAGAAATGTTCTCATCAACCTCTTGCACTATTAGTCGGGAAAAATGGTCTGCCACCACGTTCTCCACGCCCTTCTTGTTTTTAATTCTAAGATTGAACTCTTGGAATAGGAGGATCCACCTGATAAGTCTCGATTTGGAATCTTGCTTAGACAACAAATACTTCAAAGTAGAGTGATCAATATAGACTACTATTGGTGAACCAATGATGTAAGAACATATTTTATCTAATGCAAATACTACCACTAGTAGCTCCTTTTCTTTGCATCTCTTAAGACCATTCTCTAAATTTTTTAGACATCCTTCAAATGAATCCCCGAACACTGAAAAGTCATCCATAGAAACCTTCACTATCTTTTTCACCATGTCACTAAAGATCTCCATCATGCAACATTGAAAAGTTTCAGGGGCGTTACATAGCCCAAAAGGCATGCATCGGTAGGCGAAAGTACTGTAAGGGCAAGTGAAGGTAGTCTTCTCCTGATCTTCCAATTCAATCTCGATTTTATTGTATCCAGAGTATCCCATCTAAGAAGCAATAGAATAGATAACTCGCTACTCGTTCTAACACTTGGTCAAGGAATGACAATGGAAAGTGGTCTTTTCTTGTGCATGCATTGAGGTTACGGTAGTTAATGCACACTCTTCATTCGGTGATCACCCCCATTGGAATAAGCTCATTATCCTCATTTTCCACCCTGATGACTCCCGACTTCTTGGGGACTACTTGCGTGGGGCTAACCCACTTGATATCGACAATTGGAAAGATGATACCCATGTTAAGTAGCTTTAACACCTCATCTCTCACCACATCCTTCATGATTGGGTTCAGCCTTCTTTGTGGTTGTTGAGACGGCTTGGAGTCCTCTTCAAGATAGATCTGATGTGTGCAAATGAGGGGGCTTATCCCCTTAATGTCAGCAATTGTCCACCCAATTTTCCCTTTATGCCTTCTCAACACTTCTAAGAGATATTCTTCTTACTTTGCATCTAAGGTTAAGCTAATCACCACCAGAAAGGTCATATCCTCCCTAAGATATGCATACTTCAGATGGGATGGTAATGGTTTCAATTCCAAATTGGGCTTTTGCACATTCGATGGAAAGATCTTCTTTTCTTAATGTGGAAGCTTCTCAAATGTAAGAGTCCATCTCTCCACCCCTTTCAAAATCTCCAACGCAGCTCATCAACCCCTTTCATATCAACAATTCCCTCTTCTTCTAACTTGAAGGTGTTCTTTAGCTCCAAGTGCTCCTTTACCAAGGTGTCAATCTAATTAATCTCATGTGCCTCCTCTTCATCCCCCGGTTACTTGGACAAATTGAACACATTGAGATCCTTAATCATGTTCTCAAATGCTAGCTTCATAAGACCATTCCCGTAGTTAATCATAACATTAGACGTAGCAAGAAATGGTCTACCAAGTATTATAGGGATTTAGGAGCTAAGATTTGCAACCGGGTGAGTGTCAAGCATAATAAAATCAACAGGAAAGTAAAATTTATCTACTTGCACTAAAATATCCTCAACTATTCCCCTTGGTATTCGGACACTACAGTCCGCCAGTTGAAGTGTGATTGGAGTAGGCTTCAATTCTTTAAGCTAAAGTTGTTGGTACACTACGTATGGAAAGAGGTTCACACTAGCCCCCAAATCAAGGAGTGCTTGCTCCACCCGACAATTCCTAATTTTTATGGTAATGGGGGGGCATTCAGGGTCTTCAAACTTTGGAGGGGTGTTTTTCCTCAAAATCGAACTCACTAACTCCGTGAGGAATGATTTCTTGTGAACATTGAGCCTCCTCTTCACAGTGCATAAGTCCTTCAAGATCTTTGCACAAGATGGAATTTTCTTTATCGCGTCAAGGAGTGAAATGTTTATTTTCACCTACTTAAACATTTCAATAATATTAGAATAATTAGCCACCTTCACAGGTGGCTTCAAGAGATTAGGGAAAGGAGCAGGCATGGGGAAAACAGGCACACTTTTATCAACAATTTTTTTATTCTCAACTACCTCACTTTCTCTCTTCTCACTTACTCCACCCTCATTGGTGTCAACCATGGTCTCTTTTTCTTTTGGCAATGTGGCCTTGGGTGAGACTTTTGACACAATGGTCTTATCAATTTGTTTGCCACTACGAAGGGTGATAACTATCTTGAGTTGCTCATAACTCTCTTAAGGGCTCGGATGACTCAATGCCATGTTGACCTCTAGGGTTCTCCTAGGGTTGAGCGGGGAACTTCCCCTTCTCTTGTTGTGATGCCCCCATGGAATTAGTTGCCCGAATATCATTAAAAGCTATGGCATTTTGATTGTTGATGGTGGTTTGGTTTTGATTGAAGGTAGTTTGGCTTTGGCCTTCTTTTATTTACCTTAAGCCTTAGCCTTTGTTCTTGTGAAAATTTATCCCTAGAGCGGTGATTGAGCCTTAATTGTAAATTCGTTTACATGCCACACATTTGACCAAGACATTGCAAAATGATAAAAATCTACCTCACCTTGGTTGTTCTTAGAGCAAAATATCATTGATTATAAAAGAGAAGGAAGTATGTGGAAACTCCAATGAAAGGGATGAATGGTGTTGAAACTCAAAGAGTTGAACGAAAATAAAAAAGGAAAAAGAATGAAAATCTAAGAAAAGGAGAAACAAGGGTTGAAAAGAAGAAAAAAATAACAAAATAAAGGGAAAATGCTAAGGAAAAGAGAGAAAAAGAAATAAAGGGTGTAGTGATGGTGTTAGACTGAAAAGCCCATGAAAAGGGAGATGCTTGAAACAATGGCCATTCACTTGGAACAACCCTCTTTGTTATCCTTTGTCCTTTGTTCATTTACCTAGATTTCACCCCAAGGCCTCATTAAAACCCGTGAAATTCCTAAATGATCTAGAGAAGCATGGGGGATGCATACTTTTAAAGAAAAAAAAGACCTCATTCCTTTTAGGAGCTTATGCAAAGGTCGTTTCATTTCTATGCTTAAACTTTACTTTTGGATTACATGTGAGCATATTTTCTTTTGTGCACAAAATTCTATCTCACATGTACACATGGAGTGCGTGCCAGGATAACTAGAGTGTGATTCATTATTAAGAGAGACCTTTTGTGAGTTTTGCAGTGAAGCTGAAATTGGCTAGCCAATCGAATGTGAATTCTATTGTGTAAATGCTTAAATTACTTATCCAATTCACACACATGCAAGNTTAAGAGAGACCTTTTGTGAGTTTTGCATTGAAGCTGAAATTGGCTAGCCAATCGAATGTGAATTCTATTGTGTAAATGCTTAAATTACTTATCCAATTCACCCACATGCAATTTTGAAAATGAACGTGTAAGTGCATACTCTAGACTAGTATTTACGGCTATAGTGATGCTCATGTGTGCTTGATTCGGGCATTTGAATGATGTGTTTCGCAGCCCCATGCTTGTAGGGCAAGGGAATATTGCTCAAGTTTTTGATATTTGAATGGAGTAGTAATGCCCTTGTTAGTTGCATATGTGTCTTACATTGTGGGTGTTCATTTTAATAGTTAAATATAGAAATCTATGCCTTGTTTGTTGAAAGCATCAAAATTTTAAATCATGTTACAATTTTGGTAATGACTTGGGGCATGATGGTTCAAACTGTGGTTTACAAGTGTAGCACATATTTTGGTGGAGTAGAGGTCATATATAGGGTGTTAGAATGTGTAGGTTGTGAAATGAAGTGGAGTAGAAGCGATTTGGATAGCAGAGGTTTATTTTGCAAATAAGTGAAAACCTATCGGTAAGTTTTGGCTACTGGTCCAACACCTACCGCAAACCTACCAATAAATTTTGCTCACTGGAGTAAAACCTACTAGTAGGTTTCCATCAACCTACTGGTAAGTTTTGCCCAGAATGCCAAAATTAAGGATTTTAATCAGATTTTTTCAAGAAAACTATTCATTGTCTCCCTAAATTACAAACCCTATGGCATTTCTCTCTCCCTCAAAGCACTTCGAAGCTTAAAAATTTCTCACTGTTGCTTTGCATGGCCCCCACCAAGCGAACCAGGCCAAGTCCTCCACGACCCTCAGGTGCTAGTGCCTGTAAGAGGGGTGGTGAGGGGTCAAGTGGAGACAGGAGTGAGCACAGAAAGAAAGATCACAATGATGCTCGTATCCAAAGCATCGAGGAGAAGAATGTTACTTGTGAGAGGTATATCAACCAGATATCCCTTGGCCCAAACAACAATGTTGTGAAAATCATTGAGGCCCATAGGATTGGGATTTGGTTTGAGCCCGCTGGTGGGTTCAACTTGGCCTTTTGTAGAGAATTTTACAAAAAATTGAGAGTGGTGGATGAGGATGGGTGTGTCTTTAGAATTGGTGTGAGAGGAAAGACTTTTGAGGTGACCTCAACCATGATTGCCACCCTCATGAAGTATGAGAGGCCACCTCCCAACACCTCAGTGTACCCTCATAACATCTCTGAGGTCAAGACCATATCAGAGTATGTGATATTGATATACAAGGACCCGACCCAATTTTGGGGAATGATCCAGGTCGGGGGGCCTCAGACATGATTATGGGATGATGAACAAGTTACTGCATTACAATTTGCTTCCTAGAGGAGTTGAGAAGAACCCAAATGTTGAAAATCTTGCACTTTTGCATTCTGTGATGGCGAGAAAGACCTTGGACATTTCCCTTTTGATATGGGAGGTGATGAAGGAATTCGCCCAGGCTAGAAAGCTGAAGGCAAACCTTATATTTGGCATTTTAGTCACTCGATTGTGCGACCATTTCAAGGTCAAGGGATATGTCTCTAACAAGATGATTCCTCCCGAGACCGAGGCTATAGGAAAGGCAAGTAGTAGTAAGAGGACGACGATGAGCTGAGGTGAGCGGGCTAGGGTTCAGAGACCGGAGCCATCAACCATAGGGCCATTCTCTACTGGGTTATCTGTTTCTAGGCCTTCCACTTTTGTGTAGGTACGCACCATGTCTCAGTGCCTTGACGTTCTGAAGGAGGCTGTGCATTGGATTTTGGAGATGATGAATCAACTTTTTCCGCATACATTTCCAGGAGAGCCAATTCTCGGTGGACCCCCACCTCCTGTCTCTGCCCCCTCCGTCTCCATTGTAGTTGAGGTGGGGGATAATAATGAGGATGAGGAGGATGATGATGAGGAGGAGGATGAGAGTGATGGTGATGAGGGTAATGGTGGTGATGATGGAGGTGATGGTGATGATGATGAGTATGGTGCTTTTGTTTTTGTCCTTTTTGATGGGGGTTGTACATAGTTAGCAGTGAGCTATCGTCCTAGTAGAAGAGTCTTAGGAATTTTAGGCCATTTTGTTTCTTTTTGAATTCTAACCCCATGTACTCAACTTTTGAAAGACATTAATGAAATACCATAGTTTTTGTTCCACCTTGACAAGTTCATTTTGTTAATTACATTGTGATTTTTGTATTTTTAATGTTTGATGAATTACTTTTGTAAATGGATTGTTGTAGTTTCATACTCGTTGGTTTGAAAATAAACTTGCTAGGGACTAGCAAAGCTCAACTTGGGTGTGTGATTAGCACAAAATATTGCTTTTGCGGTGAGAATGAGAGATATTGCAATGTTTTGAGCTATTAATGTAGTTTGGTATGTTTGCAGAGAAAAGGGCTTAAATGGTGCATGTTAGGCCCTATCATGGTGCTTAAGCTCAATGGAGATGAGGGGGAGGCTTGACGATAGCTTGGAAGGTGAAAGAACCAAGAATTCAACAAAACAAATGAAAACCTGCCCATAGGTTTTGGCCGCTGGTCCTGCATCTACCGCAAACCTACTGATAGATTTTGCTCACTAGAGTAAAACCTACCGGTAGGTTTCCATCGACCTACAGATAGGTTTTGCTAAAACACGCTAGATTCTACAACTCAAGCTCTGCAAATTTGGGCCTCCCACCATTAGGTCTCCTATTTGTTTCCTAAGACTCCTTACACACAGACATCCCCTCCTCAACCCTAGCTTGGACTTTGGAGGCTTGGACATTAATGAGGAGAGAGAGAAGAGGTGAAGCCTGGGAGTGCAAGCTAGGCCTATGCTAGGCTGCATATTCCATCCAATTATCCTACTATGGATGGGAGGCCTATCACACAGACCCTAGAGAGCTCCATGGACATTTTTAAAAACTACACACAACATTATTAATATACATTGCATTTTAAAGAGAGAAGCTCTAAGTAAGAAGAGATAGTTTAGAGAGAGAAAGCTTAGATTTTTAAATTTCTTCCATCCATTTCACTTGTAATTCTTTGTAAAACGTTTGTAAGCTTCATTTATTGTCTTCACTGTCATTTATTTCTAGTACATTTCAAGTTTACTTGAGTATCTTAGCTTCTACTTTTAATGTATTTAAGTTTTTCATCTCAAAGTTCTTCAAATGGGTATTAAATGCATTTTTCTGTAGTTTATGTTTTCTTGATTAATAGTCTCAATCTTCATTTCTTTACAATGTCTCTCCATTTCATTCATGTCTTTGCTTTAGATATGGGTAGCTAAGCTTTTAAGTTGGCTAATCCAAGGGAAAATTCCTATTGCGAATGCCAAATCAACCCTTTTTCATTCTTCCTCGTAGTGTAAGATGATTTGGTTTGACAAGGTTGAGTGTGGACGTAGTTGTGAGTTCTTGATAAAGCTTAGACTTTTCATGTGGTATGCTTGAATCCTCACCTCCATTTTAGTTCTGTGCTTCCTACGAATCAATTAAACATATAGGCACCATTGGCGGAAGGTCTTGAGTTGATTTGGCATTCCTAATGGAATGACCTCTTCAGATTAGCCAACACTTGTTCCATTTCATTTTAATCAAAAAACACAACTCAGCAGACTTCAAACACAAAAGATTTTTACACATTCCTTTTTCAACAAAATTACCTTCATACAATTCCCATCCTTCCCTGAGGAGACAACCTTGGAATACGATTTCCATGTAAAACACGACACTCAAAAGTCTCTCTATGCTTGGAGAGCACTTTTGTTCACACACACAGATTTCATTCCAAACACACATTTTTCCCATTTCTAGCATTGAACCCAAGGGAGAGTGACACTCACCCACACACATAAGCCATATACACATGGAGGGCTCATGTTCGATGATTAAGGAATACACGAGAAAAAAAATCAAGCAATTGTGAATGTGTAATTTTGGCAATTTATGAATTGGATTCATATTTTAGTGCTTGACATTAATAGTGGACATGAGTAAGGACCCATGAGAGCATCAGTGTCAATCCTTGTTGGAGGGAACTTACATTTACGCAAGGAACAATTTTTCAGAATCCAAATTTGTTCAATAATCTCATTATGCATGTGTTGGCTAGATGCATTTGGGTAGTGGATTAACTTTGTCTTCAAATGCAATGTGTTCCTGCATGCCTATCTAGAAAGGATTTTAGGCCATCCTTGATTTACTTTGAGCCTTAAGCCTTTTTCTTGTGAAAGTTTATCCCTAGTGTTGTGATTGAGCCTTAATTATAAATTCATTTCCATACCACACAATTGACCAAGCTAGTGCAAAATGATAAAAATCTACCTCACCTTGGTTGTTCCTAGAGCTGAATATGAGGGAAACAAAAGAGAAGGAAGTATGGTGTGGAAACTCAAACAAAAGGGATGAATGCTATTGAAACTCAAAGAGTTGAATGAAAAAAGAATGAAAATCCAAGAAAAGGAGAAAAAAGGGGTGAAAAGAAGAAAAGAATGAAAAACTAAAAGGAAAATGTTAAGGAAAAGAGAGAAAAATAAATAAATGGTGTGGTGATGGTGTTAAATTGAAAGGCCAATGAAAAGGGAGATGTTTGAAACAAAAGCCATTCACTCAGAACAACCCTCTTTGTTGTCCTCTTCCCTTCGTTCATTTACCTAGATATCACCCCAAGGCTTCATTACAACCCGTGAAAGTCATAAATGATCTAGAGAAGCATGGGGGATGCATATGTTTAAAGAAAAGAGAAGTTGATTTTGCTATCTAATGTCTTGGCATTCCCTTTATGAGTTTATTTCAAGGTCATTTCATTTTCATGCATGAAATTTATTTTTGGATTATATGTGAGCATACCTCATTTTGTGCACAAGATTCTATCTCACATGTACACATGGAGAGCATGCCTGGATAACTAGAGTGTGATTCCTTGTTTAGAGAGACCCTTGGTGAGTTTTGCATCGAAGCTGAATTTGGCTAGCCATTCGAATGTGAATTCTATTGTGTAAATGCTTAAATTACATGCCCATTTCATACACTCACAATTTTGAAAATGAATGTGTAGGTGCATACTATAGACTAGCATTTAAAGCCATGGTGGTCATGTGTGCTTGGTTCAGGCATTTGAGTGATATGTTAAGTAGCACCATGCTTGCAGGATAAGGGAATATCGCTCAAGCTTTTTATATTTGAACGAATTAGGAATGCCCTTGTCATTTGAATATGTGTCTTACGTTTTGGGTGTTCATTTTGGTAGTTAAATGTAGAAATCTATACTCTGTGTTTTGAAAGCATCGAAATTTTAAATCATATTGCAATTTCAGGAATAACTTGGGGCATGATGGTTCAAATTATGATTTACAAGTGTAGCACATGTTTTGGGATGAGTATAGGTCATAAATAGAGTGCTAGAATGTGTAGGAGTCAAAGTTAAGTGGAGAGCACAGGTTTTTGCAAATAAGTGAAAACCTATCGGTAATTTTGTACATAAAACTATCGGTAGGTTTTGCACTCTGGTCTTGAACCTACCGGTAGTTTTTGCTCATTGGAGTAAAACCCACCGGTAAGTTTTTCCCAGAATGCCAAAATTAAAGGTTTTAATTAGATTTTTTTGGGAGACCTGTTCATTGTCTACCTAAGTTACAAACCCTAAGACACTTCTCTCTCCCTCCAAGCATCTCTAAGCCTAGAAATCCATCACCTATTGCTTTAATCCCTCAGCTCTCACTGCTAGGGTTGTTGATTGAGTGGTTTTTAGTGAAGATTTGTGGATTTCAACTTTTAAACCCTAGGTTTGCCAAAATTTACCCCAAACCTTAACCTACTTAAATCTTTTCAAAAGTTCCAAACTTTTTGCAATGGCTCGCACCGGGAGGATCATCCGTGATGTTGTGGACTTGATGGAGGGACTATTTTTGGATTCTTTTTGTCACTCTTGGTGTGTGGGGCATTGTTGCTTTGCATGGCCAACACCATTGATTCTCCATAACCCGAGAGTGCTAGTGAAGACCAGGGTGAGCGAAGGAAGAAGGCTAGGAGTGATGCTCGGTACCAAAGCATTAAAAAAAGAATGTAACTTGTGAACGGTTTGTGGATAGAATATCTGTGGTCCAAAAAATGACTTTGTGAGGATCACTGAGGCCCATGGGATTGGAATTTGTGTTGAGCCTGTGAGTGGATTCAATTTGGCGTTATGTCAGGAGTTTTACCAAAAACAAAAGGTGGTGGATGAGGACGGGGAGATTTTGAGAACTAATGTGAGGGGCAAGACTTTTGATGTGAACCTAGCTGTGATTGCCACCCTAATGAACTACGAGAGGCCACCTCCCTCCACCCCGGTGTACCCACACAACATTCTTGGGGTCAAGACTATCTCGGAGTATGTGGGGATGATGTACAAGGACCCAACTCAATTTAGGGGAACAATCCAAGTTGGGGGCCTCAAGCATGCGCACAGAATGATGAATAATTTTTTGCATTACAACTTGCTCCCAAGGGGAGTTGAGAAGAGCTTAAATGTGGAAAAGCTTGTTCTCTTGGATGTGGTCATGATGAGGAAGGCTTTGGACATAGCGCTCTTAATATGGGAGATGATAAAGGAATTCGCCCAGGCTAGAAAGCCGAAGGTGAATCTTTGATTTGGAAATCTAGTCATCCGAATGTGTGACCATTTCAAGGTTAAAGGATATGTCTTCAACGTGATGAATCCCCCTGAGATCGGAGCCATAGGGAAGGCAAGTAGTAGTAAGAGGTCAGCTTTGAGTCGGGGTGAGCGTGCTAGGGTTCCGAGACCGAGGTCATCTGCTGTAGGATCTTCCTTTACAGGGCTGTTTGTTCTTGGGCCATCTACTTTCTCCCCTTTGTGCACAGTGTCTCAATGCTTGGATGTGTTGGAGGAGACAGTGCAAGGGATATTGGCGATGATGATTAGACTTTTCCAACATATGTTTCTTGGCAAGCCGATTCTCGATGGACCACCACCTGTGGTTGCTAGACCCTCCATTTTTGCCCCCTCAGCTTCCACTATTGTTGAGGTGGGAGACTCAGATGAGGATGATGATGATGAAAAGGAGGAGGGGATTGAGGAGGACAATGGAGAGGAGGATGTTGGGGAGGACGATGACTGAGACGAGGGAAATGGAGATGATGAGTAGGGTGCTATTGTTTTTTGTTCTTTTTTATTTGAGATGTACATAGCTAGAAGTGGAGTTATCAGTCTAGTAGAAGAGTCTTTAGGAATTTTTGGCCGTTTTGTTTATTTTTGAATTCTAACTACATGTACTCAACTTTTGAAAGTAATTAATGAAATGCCACAATTGTTGTTCCCTCTTGCCCAAGTTCATTCCGTTAACTGCATTGTGATTTTTATATTTTGAATGTTTAGTGAATTTATTGTGTAAATGGATTGCTTTAGTTTCGTACTCCTTGATTTGAAAGTCAACTTTGCTAGGGACTAGCAAAGCTCAAGTTGGGGGGTGTGATTTGCACGAAATATTGCATATCATGTGTGCATTTACACTCCTTTAATACTCTCTTTTGTGATGAAAAGAAGGGAATTGCAATGTTTTGAGCTTTTAATGAGGTTTCAGTGTGTTTGCAAGTAAAACAACTTAAATGGTGCATGTTAAGCCCTTATCATGGTGTTTAAAGTCAATAGAGATGAAGGGAAGGCTTGATGATGGCTTAGAAGGTAAAAGTACTAAGATTTGAGCAAAATAAGTAGAAACCTACTGGTAGGTTTGTTCATAAAACTACCAGTAGGTTTTGGCTACTGGAGTTGTTTCTACTAAAAAACTACTGGTAGGTTTTGGCTACTGGAGTGAAACCTACCGGTAGGTTTTAACATTGACCAACCAGTAGGTTTTGCTGAAAATGTCAAATTCTACAACTCAAGCTCTGCCACTTTGGGGGCCCCACAATTGATTCTCCCATTTGCTCCCTGACACCTCCTACACACATACATGTCTTCCCTCACCTAGGCTTGGACTTTGGAGGTTTGGGCATTTATGAGGATGAGAAAGAAGAGGAGAAGCCTGGGAGTTACTGGGTAGCCTGTCCTAGCCTTCCCAAAGCCATCACTTCAGCCTCCTATGGATGGGAGGGTTGTCACACACCTAATGGGACTTCGATTGACAAATTTGGAAGCTCCATTCAGTATTATTCATATTGTATGGCATGGTACATAGAGGAGCTAAAGGAGAAAGATGAAGTTCTAAAGAGAGAAATTTATTTTTGCATTTTCTTCCATCCATTTCACTTGTAGTTTCCCATAAGACTTGTGTAAGCTTCATTTAATGTCTTTAATGCCATTTATTACAAGTGCATTGCATGTTTAGTTCTACATTTTGGATTTCACCATTGTTGTATTAAGTTTTCTTCATTTCAAGTTGTTAAAATGGGTATTGAATGTTTTTCTTTATAGTTTAAGATTTCTTCTATCAATCCAAGCTCCAATCTTTATTTCCTTAGAATGTCTCTTTCTTTTATGTATGTTCTTGCATTAAATATGAGTAGCTAAGCTTCAAGTTGGCTAATCCAAGGGAGAGTTCCTTTTAGGTATGCTAAATCAACTATTTTTCATTCCTCGTTGTAGTGTACGATGATTTGGTTTGACTAGGTTGAGTGTGGACGTTGTTGTAAGTTCTTGAGACACTGTAGACTTGTCACGGAGTATGCTTGAAGCCTCACCTCCATTTTAGTCCCTCACTTCCTACTAATCAATCAAACATCTAGGCACCAATGGAGGAAGGATTTTGGTTGATTTGGCATTCCCATTGGAATGACTTCTTTGGATTAGCCAACACTTGTTTCAATATCATTTTCATCAAGAACATAATTCACCAAAACTCAAACTCAAAGATTTTTACACTTTTTCCTTTTTATCAAAATCGCCTTCAACATAATTCCCTTCCTTCCCTGAGGAGATGATCTTGGAATACAAATTCCAAGTAAAACATGACCCTCAAAAGTCTCTACGCTTGGAGATCACTTTTGTACACACACACATTTTCATCCCAAACACACATTTACCCCATTTCTTGCATCATTCCAAGGGAGAGTGGCACTCCCTTACACACATAAGCCATATACACATGACCAGGTGATGTTCCAAGATTAGGGTATACAACGGAAGAAATCAAGCAACATGGAGCAATTTGATTGGGCGTTAGAGATTTTCAACCAGTAGAAAAGTGATGCTTGGCACACTTAAGACATTTGACATGGTTGTTGATTAACCCTAAAAAGTGCGGAATCAAATTAGGGTTCATGGTTAATAGTTTTAATTAATTGAATTAAAAAGAATAATTTGTGTTATACTATGGATAATTTTTAATTTGTATATCTTACAGGTTTCATACATAATTATAAGAACTTGGAAGGATAAAAGTGCAGAAGATATATAAAGGATGGAGGAAAGGATAAAATTAGCAAGGAGCCCTCACCATCCCAATGCCAGAGGAGTCAACAAGTCAACAAAGGAGGTTGAAGCCACAAAAACTAGAGACTTGGCACCGTCTAGACGTTGGTGGTGGCATCCAAACAGAGGCTAAACTGCATTAACGTCTCTTCTTTCTTATTGGTTCAAATATGCAACAAATAACTGTGATTGGTTGCCCTGGGTGTTTGCCTCCTCATGACCTTTTCTTGAAGCCTATAAATAGGCTTGTTAAGCCATTTTCAAAGAGAGCTTCACCAAAGAAAGAAAGCCAAAGCCAGAGAAGACGAAACCCTGTGCTAAACACTCATAAGCAAGAAATTCCCTTCTTCTACATTTATTCAATATCCTTTTTACTTGGAGGGTTGAAAACGTATCAATTTTGTGCCCTAGTTGATAATTNTCTTTCTTTTATGTATGTTCTTGCATTAAATATGAGTAGCTAAGCTTCAAGTTGGCTAATCCAAGGGAGAGTTCCTTTTAGGTATGCTAAATCAACTATTTTTCATTCCTCGTTGTAGTGTATGATGATTTGGTTTGACTAGGTTGAGTGTGGACGTTGTTGTAAGTTCTTGAGACACTGTAGACTTGTCACGGAGTATGCTTGAATCCTCACCTCCATTTTAGTCCCTCACTTCCTACTAATCAATCAAACATCTAGGCACCAATGGAGGAAGGATTTTGGTTGATTTGGCATTCCCATTGGAATGACTTCTTTGGATTAGCCAACACTTGTTTCAATATCATTTTCATCAAGAACACAATTCACCAAAACTCAAACTCAAAGATTTTTACACTTTTTCCTTTTTATCAAAATCGCCTTCAACATAATTCCCTTCCTTCCCTGAGGAGATGATCTTGGAATACAAATTCCAAGTAAAACATGACCCTCAAAAGTCTCTACGCTTGGAGATCACTTTTGTACACACACACATTTTCATCCCAAACACACATTTACCCCATTTCTTGCATCATTCCAAGGGAGAGTGGCACTCCCTTACACACATAAGCCATATACACATGACCAGGTGATGTTCCAAGATTAGGGTATACAACGGAAGAAATCAAGCAACATGGAGCAATTTGATTGGGCGTTAGAGA
The DNA here is from genome assembly GCA_963454935.2 of Ilex paraguariensis. Classification (NCBI taxonomy): domain Eukaryota; kingdom Viridiplantae; phylum Streptophyta; class Magnoliopsida; order Aquifoliales; family Aquifoliaceae; genus Ilex; species Ilex paraguariensis. The sequence goes on along the minus strand of CAUOFW020008279.1, from coordinate 615,926 downwards.
TTTTCAACCAGTAGAAAAGTGATGCTTGGCACACTTAAGACATTTGACATGGTTGTTGATTAACCCTAAAAAGTGCGGAATCAAATTAGGGTTCATGGTTAATAGTTTTAATTAATTGAATTAAAAAGAATAATTTGTGTTATACTATGGATAATTTTTAATTTGTATATCTTACAGGTTTCATACATAATTATAAGAACTTGGAAGGATAAAAGTGCAGAAGATATATAAAGGATGGAGGAAAGGATAAAATTAGCAAGGAGCCCTCACCATCCCAATGCCAGAGGAGTCAACAAGTCAACAAAGGAGGTTGAAGCCACAAAAACTAGAGACTTGGCACCGTCTAGACGTTGGTGGTGGCATCCAAACAGAGGCTAAACTGCATTAACGTCTCTTCTTTCTTATTGGTTCAAATATGCAACAAATAACTGTGATTGGTTGCCCTGGGTGTTTGCCACCTCATGACCTTTTCTTGGAGCCTATAAATAGGCTTGTTAAGCCATTTTGAAAGAGAGCTTCACCAAAGAAAGAAAGCCAAAGCCAGAGAAGACGAAACCCTGTCCTAAACACTCATAAGCAAGAAATTCCCTTCTTCTACATTTCTTCAATATCCTTTTTACTTGGAGGGTTGAAAACGTATCAATTTTGTGCCCTAGTTGATAATAAGAGTAAGGGTGTTTCAACTATTTATTGGGGAAGGATTTCTTGAATTGGTTTTTGNTACTTGGAGGGTTGAAAACGTATCAATTTTGTGCCCTAGTTGATAATAAGAGTAAGGGTGTTTCAACTATTTATTGGGGAAGGATTTCTTGAATTGGTTTTTGTATTTATGTTACGTTGTAATGAGATTATATCACCATTCCTGCTCGCCTATAGCAATGAACCGTGAGTAGTCCATTTATACTCACTAGTAGAGGTTGAAGACATGTGTAATATTGTTTGTATTGTGGAAATGTCGATTTTGTGCCTATGCTTTAATGCTTACACCTCCCTTAATTGATGGATGGTTTTTATTCCTGTTTGGTATTGTATTATAATATACTCATGGTTATGAGTACCGAGCTAAACTTATTGCTATATACCAATTCATCTTTACATTATTACATACGTCATGCATGACACAATGATGCACGTAGTTGAGTTTTATGTAGTATTTGGGAGATTGGTTATAGACAGGTTAAATTTCACCATAGCCAATGCTTTTGATTCAATGCATAAACCAAAACTCCATTTCATTGAATCATTGACTTGCTGATTAAATAGCTAAAGTAAACCTTTTGAATGGTTCACATGTGGGTTTACTAGGGTTATTTAATTTTTGTATGGTGCATAGATCTTCTAGCTAACCTAATCAGTTATTATAATAANTTGAATGGTTCACATGTGGGTTTACTAGGGTTATTTAATTTTTGTATGGTGCATAGATCTTCTAGCTAACCTAATCAGTTATTATAATAATATCCTAAGAGTTATGACAAAAAGGTTAAGAGTGTGTCATGGCATTAACCTAAAACTAGGTCGCATGCTCTTTTTACAAGATCATGATATTGCCCTGACATATTCTATGATGCTTCGATGTTGTTAATAATCCATGCCATTAAATTAGGTCTATTTCCAACTTGCATGTTTCAAATGACAACTAGAGGACNTGATGCTTCGATGTTGTTAATAATCCATGCCATTAAATTAGGTCTATTTCCAACTTGCATGTTTCAAATGACAACTAGAGGACGGGGACGTCGACCTGGTCTAGGGGATGGTCCAAACAACCAATCACCACCCCCACTCGCCTACGATCAAGAGGCATTCATGAATGCTATGACTACCATGGTAGCTACTTTCATACAAGCTAGTGCAAAATTGATCAAGCAAGTTTGAGCAACCTCTAGAAGTTCAAGGCACATAAGCCACCTACTTTCATGGGGGAAGCGGATTTGATGGTAGCCAACCATTGGTTCCAACAAGTAGAGAGGATTCTTGAGGCGATGTAGATCACCTTGGATGCCACAAAGATTTGGCTTACTACCTTTCCACTCGAAGGGGAAGCCCATCAATGGTGGGTATGAGCAAAGTCATCGAGGCACTTGGAGGCTATGATGTGGGCCGAGTTCCAAGAGTTATTTATGAACAAGTACTTCCCTTACACCCTCAAACAAGTAAATGCACAAAAATTCTTGGACCTCAAATAAGAGACGATGATGGCCATGCAATACGTGGCTAAATTAATTGAGTTAGCCCTTTTTTTTTATGATTATGTGGCTACCGACATAGAAAAGTTGGGAGGTTCAAGGACGGTCTAAAACTGGCCATATGGGGGAAGATAGTGGGCCACAGTTTACAAGATTTGCATTCTTTAGTTGAGATAGCCATGGCCATTGAGAGGGAGATAGATGACGCTAAGAGCATTCGAGAGGCCAGAGCTAAGGACAAGAAAAATGAGGATTAGTCCTCTAACACAAGTATGGGTAAAAAGTAGAAGACCTTTAAACCAAAAGGGTCTAAGGGGTAAGTCTAGCATTATCAATGTCAATGCCAAAGTTAGCCTTCCTAAGGGGGAAGAAACTTCAAGAGCACGCAACAAAGTGGCCAAAAGATATGTTACATATGTTATCGACTGGGCCATTTGAAATAGGATTGTCCTCAGAGGTAGGGATCCTAGAGTGATGGCACTTTTCAGTCCCAGTCATCAGTGGGGCTTCCACATACATTCTTCATCTCTCCCTACCCTATCATAGGCCAGTGCAACCAGTTTCTATTTTGGGGCATTGGATAAGCCCCTACTACTTCATTCTCGGGGACTCCTTAGTCTAGGTAGGTGGGTTAGGGACTAGGCCAAGGCTGGGGATAGGATTATCAGGGTGGTACTTCAGGGACCCAAGAGCTAGTCTATGCCATTTCTCGTCAGATTGAACCAGTGGACTAGTTAGTGATACACGGTAAATTTTACTCTCCCACTTATGCACACAAGTATTGTTTGATTCAGGTGCATCTCATTCATTCATCTCTGCATCTTTTGTGAAAGGTTTGGGCTTAGAGATTGAGGGCTTAGAGGAGCCTTTGTATATGAATTCTCCCGTAGAGTCTAGGGTTTGTATTTACAACATATGTTGGGGTTGTGTATTAGAGATCGATGGGATTAAACCCACGGTGGACCTCAAGGTCATGGACATTTCAAATTTCAATGTCATCCTTGGGGTGGATTGGTTATTGGCACATTTGGTAGTTATCTATTATGATTGTAAGTGAATCACTGCCTATACTTTCGAGGGAGTTTTTCAAATTCCAAGGAGAAAAGCACAATGCTTTACCCCAGACAGTGTATGTCTCCCACTGGCATAGGTTGTTAATGGGTTGGCTTGCGAGCATTACCTTTGAGGATGAGGCAAGATAGTAATTGGATCTTCCTTGAGTTGTTTGCGAGCATTTGGATGTCCTCTCAGACAAATTTTTGGGATTACCACCACATCAAGATGTTGACTTATCTATTGAGTCCTTGATGTTTTCAGTCATTGTACCCTAATCTCTGTACATGAACCCTTAATGTGTGTATGACCTATATGTGTGGGTGAGTGTCACTCTCACTCGGCTTTGATGCAAGAAATAGGGAAACGGGTGTGTGGAATGAAATGTGTGTGTGAACAAAAGTGCTCCCCAAGCGCAGAGAGACTTTAGAGTGTCATGTTTTACTTGGAAATTGTATTCCAAGGTCATCTCCTCATAAAAGGAGGTGAATCGTTTTGAAGGTGATTTTGGTAAAAAAAAATGGAAAGTGTAAAAATATTTGATGTTTGAGTTTTGGTAATTGCGTTCTTGGTAAAAATGAAATGGAACAAATGTTGGCTAATTCGAAGGGGTCATTCCAATGGGATTGCTAAATCAACTCAAGAGCTTCCTCTAATGGTGCCTATATGTTCGATTGATTTGTAGGAAGCTCATGACCAAAATGGAGGTGAGGATTCAAGCATACCCCATGACAAGTCCACGGTGTATCAAGAACTCACAACCATGTCCACACTCAACCTAGTCAAACTGAATCATTGTACACTACGAAGAGGAATGAAAATGAGTTGAAGTAGCATACCCAAGGGGAATTTTCCCTTGGATTAGCCAACTATAAGCTTAGCTACTCATATCTAAAGCAAGGACATAAATGAAATGAAGAGACATTGTAAAGAAATGAAGATTGGAGCTTAGTTGAATGCAAGAAAACAATAACTACAAAAAAGTGCATTTAATACCCATTTGAAGAGCTTTCAGATGAAAACTTAAATACATTAATGGTAGAAGCTAAGATACTCAAATAAACTTGAAATGTACTGGATATAAATTACATTAAAGACAATAAAGGAAGCTTAAAAATGTCTTACAAGAGATTACAAGTGAAATGGATGGAAGAAATGTAAAAATCTAAAATTTCTCTCTCTAAACTATGTCTTCTACCTTAGAGCTTCTCTCTCTCTATTGCCATACAATCCCCATAATGTGTAATAAGAGTTGCATTTTTTTTCCATGGAGAGCTCCTTAGGTGTGTGACAGGCTTCCAATAAAAAAATGGGCTGACTTGATGGCTTGGGCAGGCTAGGACAAGCCTAGTCTGCAACTCCCCTTCTTTCCCTATTCTCCCTCCTCCTTTTCGATGCTTGAGCCTCCAAAGTATAGAATGAAGTGATGGAAGGCTTGTATGTGTGTAAGAGATGTCAGGGGAAAAATAGGAGAAGTGTAGGTGGGGCCCCCAAATTGTAGAGCATGAGTTGTAGACTGTCTGGGCATTCTGGGCAAAACCTTCTGGAAGGTTTGTGCAGGAATAAATAAATTAGTAAACCAGCAGGCAAAACCTTTCGGAAGGTTCATTCTAGTAGACAAAACCTTCCGGAAAGTTTTGGTAGTGAACAAGCAAACCAAGGCAAAACCTTCTAGAAGGTTTTCATCCAAGTTGTATTTTTCTTGGTTTCTTTACCTTCCAAACCTTCCTTTAAGCCATCCCCAAGTTTTCATTGATTTCAAACACTTCAATGGGGACTTAACTTAAGCCATTTACATCTTTTCACCTACATTTACACAAAACTCCACTAACGACAAGATTAAATGCATTTTTCACCAATTTCACAACAAAAGAAAGTATAAAAAGGGTATAACAACATACAATATATGCAATATTTTGTGCTAATCACACCCCCCAACTTGAGCTTTGCCAGTCCCTAGCAAACATTATTTCTAACCCCAAGCTATAAACTAAAATATAATCCATCATACAAGTAAATATCTAAACACTCAAGATCCAAAAATCACATTGCAATGAAGGAAATAGCTTTTGGGAAAATAAAACAACTGTGGAATTTCATTGATCATTTCCAAAAGTTCCCTACAATGGGGTCAAGTTTGAAAACAAAACGGCCCAAAACCTAAAGACACTTCTATAAGGTCGACAAAATAACCCTAACTCTTTGCAATCTGCACTCAAAAGAAACAAAATACATAGGCAATCCTAATCATCATCCTTATGTAAAGTGTCCTCCCTCTTAGTCTCCTCAGACTTATACTCCTTGTTGTCATCGTCCACCTCAACAATTATGGAAGGGATGGGGCCAGAAGTCGATGGTCCAGCTGGAGGTTGTGGAGGTCCATCGGGGATGGGCTTACTTGGGAATGTGTGCTAGGAAAGCCTTGTCACCATGAACGACAGCCTGTGTATAATGGATTCCTGCGCATCCATATGCTGCACCATGGTGCGGGCTAGGGCAGGGGTAGGTGCAAGTGCGGGAGGTGATAATGAGGATGGCCCTACTGTAGACGGCTCTGCTCCCCAAGCCTTGGGTCTCTCTCCCCCAGTCCAAGCAGCTCTCTTGCTATTGCTTGGCTTTTCGATCGCTCTAGTCTCTAGGGGAAGTAGAGTGTCATGGGCATATGATTTCACCTTGGCCTAATCGCAAATATGGGTGATTAGTCTGCCAAAGGGGAGACTCACCTTCTGCTTTGCGGCCTTGGCGAATTCCCTCATCTCCTCAAAAATCAAATATGCCACATCGATTGCCACCCTCGTCATGAAAGCATGGAAGAGGGCCAACTTCTCAATGTTTGGGTTCTTTTCTGAACCCCGAGGCATAAGGTTGTAGTGCAGTACCTTGTTCATTATCATGTATGAGTGTTTGAGGCGCCCGACCAGCGTTGTTCCTTTGCACATGGCCGGGTCCTCATAAGTGAGGGCCACATATTCACTAAGCATCCTACCCCTATCCACATTGTGTGGGTAGACCAGGGTAGTTGGGGGAGGCCTCTCATAATCCATCACTACCACAATTGTGTCGGGGGTCACCTCAAAGGTCTTCCCCCTCACATTGGTCCTGAATCGACCACCACCTTCCTCGAACACCAACAACTTCTTATAAAATTCATGACACAAACCCAAGTTGTACCCCTTCACCTCTTTAAACCACAATGTTAACCCCCGTGCCTTAATCACCCTCACCACCTTATCATTAGGCCCAAGGGAGACTTTGTCGACGTACCTCTCACACGTGACACCTTTCTCTTCAATCCTATGTCTCCAAGCATCATGCCTCACCTTTGTTCTCCTCTCCTCCCTATCCTGGCTACTAGAACCCTCCCTGATCCTTTTCTGGGAGCTAGAGCCTGTAGGTGCTGGAAACTCGGGGCCCGTCTTTTTTTTGTGGGCCATGAGAATCAACAATGCCCCCAAACACATGAACGTCAACAACCACACCAAGAGGTGCTCAATGGGCTCAAAAATATCCATAGCAATCCTCCAATGAAAGCCATTGTAATGGAGTCAGGTAGGTTTGGGAAAGATGAGGACTAACTTGAGAGATTGAGGGAAATGTTAAAATCTAGGGTTTGTGAAGAACACTAAAATTTTCAGCTAAAACACTTCAAAATCAACTTGAATCAAGAAAATAAAATGAGAAATTTGAGCTTTGGTGGAGTGTTTTGAAGATTGGAAGAGATTTGAGGAAAAGGAGAGAGTTTAGAAGCTTGAGATTTGGGGGAAATATGAAGGATTTCTAAAAAAATGAACTTAGAACCCTTGTTTTTAGGTTTCGGGGCAAGCCCTTTTCCGAATGGTCGATCAAAACATTCTGGAAGGTTTTGCTTACTGTTGGGGCACCTTTTTCCAGCAAGGAAAACCTTCCAGAAGGTTTTGCTCATTGGACAAAATCTTCCAGAAGGTTTTGCCTTTGCTGCAAAACTATTGATTTGTTCAAAAATTCACATTCACTCCAACTTTCCTCAACTCCAAAACATTTTAACACCCTTTCCAAAACATCTAACCTACCAAAAACTTGAACCACACATATGAACCACAATTGGTTGATCATGCCCAAAGTCATTTCTGAAATTGCAACATGATTTAAGATTTTGATATTTTCAAAGTACAAGACATTGATTTCTAATTTAAGCTACCAAAATGAATACCCAAAAGGTAAAACATGAATTCAAACAAAAAGGGCATTCTTAAATCTTATCAAATATCAAAAGTTGAGAAATATTCCCCCATCCTTTAAGCATAGAACTACCTAACACGTCGTTCAACTACTCGAACCAAGGACACATGAGCAACACCATGGCTTTAAATGCTAGTCTAGAGTATAAACCTACACATTCATTTTCAAACTCTTGTGTGTGTTCAATGGATATGTAATTTAAGCATTTACACAATGAAATTCACATTCACTTTGGCTATCCAAATTAAGCTTTGATGTAACCTCACCAAGGGTGTCTCTCAACAATGAATCACACTGTAGTTATACTGGCATGCTCTTCATATGTACATGTAAGATGAAATCTTGTGTACAAAATGAAATATACTCACATATAATCCCAACATGAAGTTCATGCATGAAAATGAAACAACCTTGGAAAAATGTCATGAAAGGAATGCTAGGGCACTATATAGCAAACCAACTTCTCTTTTTCTTTAAAAGTATGCATCTCCCATGCTTCTCTAGATCATTTAGGACTTCAAGGGTTATAATGGGGCTTTGGGGTGATATTGAGGCAAAAAAAATGAAGGATATAGGATAAGAAAAAAGGTTGTTCTGAGTGGAAGATTTTTATCTCAAAAGCAACTCCCTTTTCATGGGATTTCTAGTCCAAAACAATCACCACATTTTTCTTTCTTTTCTTTCTTTTCCTTAACGTTTTCCTTTTCTTTTGTCATTCTTTTCTTCTTTTCACCCCTTTTTCTCCTTTTCTTGGATTTTTCATTCTTTTTCGTCCAACTCTTTCACTTCAGCATCATTCATCCCTTTGGTTAAGTTTTCACATCACACTTCCTTCCCCTTTATCATCACTTATATTCAGCTCTAAGAACAACCAAGGTGAGGTTGATTTTTATTATTTTGCACTGATTGGTCACGTGTGTGGTATGTGCTTGATGGTTTCCGTTGTATTCCCTAATGTCCTAACATGAACCCTCCAAGTGTATATGGCATATGTAAGTGGGTGAGTGTCACTCTCAGGTTCAATGCTAGCAATGGGGAAATGAATGTGTGGTTGAATGAATGAAATGTGTGTATGTGTGTGTGAACAAAAATGCTCCCCTAGCGCAAGGAGACTTTTGTGTCTGGTGTTTTACTTGATAATGTATTCCAATGTCATCTCCTCAGGGAAGGAGGTGAATCGTGTTGAAGGTGATTTTGGTAACATGAAAAGTGTAAAAATCTTTTGTTGTTCAAGGTTTGTGATTTGTATCTTGATGGTATTTGAAAAGAGAAACAAATGTTGGTTAATCCGTAAGGTTCACTCCAATGGGAATTTCAAGTCAACTCATGACCTTCCTCCAATGGTGCCTAGATGTTNATTTGAAAAGAGAAACAAATGTTGGTTAATCCGTAAGGTTCACTCCAATGGGAATTTCAAGTCAACTCATGACCTTCCTCCAATGGTGCCTAGATGTTCGATTGATTTATGGGAAGCACGGGATGAGATGGAAGTGAGGATCTAAGCAAAACCCATGACAATTCTATGAGATATCAAAGACTCACNTTCGATTGATTTATGGGAAGCACGGGATGAGATGGAAGTGAGGATCTAAGCAAAACCTGTGACAATTCTATGAGATATCAAAGACTCACAATCACGTCCACACTCAAACCAATCAAACCGAACCATCGTACACTAGGGAGAGGAAAAAAATGAGTTGAAATGGCATACCTAAAAGGAGGTCTCCCTTGGATTAGCCGACTTAAAAGCTTAGCTACTCATAATGAAAGTAAGAACATAAACAAAATGAAAAGACATTGTAAGAAATGAAGCTTGGAATTTAAACTAATGTAAGAAAACACAAAACTACAGAGAAGCGCATTTAACACCCACTTGAAAAGCTTTGAGATGAAAACTTAAATGCATTAATGGTGAAAGCTAGAATAGAGGATTAAACTTGAAAATGGACTTGCAATAAATGACATTAAAGACTTCAAACAAAGCTTAAAAGATCCTTCCAAGAGATTACAAGGAAATGTATTGAAGAATATGTAAAAATATTAACTTCTCTCTCTAGCACTATTCATCTTCTTCCTTGGACTCTCTCTCTCTATATATATATTACAATGTATATCTGTCTAATGTTGAATAATAGTGAAGAAGCTTGCCCAAAAACTTCCATGGAGCCCTCCTCTAGCTGTGTGATGTGATCCCAATAAACAAGGGTTTGAAAGGGATGGGCTAGACAGGCTAGTGCAGGGAAAGCTTGCACACCCAACATCTTCTCTCTCCTCTCACCTCATTAATGTCCAAAGCTCCAAAAGTCTAAATAGAGGTGTGGGGAGCCTTCTAGATGTGTAAGGAATGACAGTGAACTTGTTGGAGAAGTGTAAGTGGGAACCCCAAGTTGCAGGTTGTCTAGGCAATCTGGGCAAAACCTTTTGGAAGGTTGACAGAAACCTTCTGGAAGGCCTGTGTAGGAACTATTAAATGAAGCAACCAACAGGCAAAACCTTCTAGAAGGTTTATTTCAGTAGGCAAAACCTTCCGAAAGGTTTCACTCCAGTAGGTAAAACCTTCCAGAATGTTTTATCTAGTAGGCAAAGCCTTCTGGAAGGTTTTTGGCAGTGCAAAAGAAGGTCAAGGCAAAACCTTCCGGAAGGTTTTCAACCAACTTGCATTTTTTTTGGTTTGTTCACCCTCCAAACCTTCCTTTAAGCTATCCACTCATCTTAATTAACTTCAAACACTTCAATGGGGGTTTAACTTGAATAATTTACATCATTTTACCTGCATTTACACAAAACTCCATCAAAGAGATAATTAAAAGCTTTTCTCCCCAATTCACAACAAAAGCAAGTATAAAGCGAGCACATTAGCATCCAAAATATGTCATGTTTTTGTGCTAATCACATCCCCGAACTTGGCTTTTGCTAGTCCCTATAAAACATTATTTGAAACCACAAACTATAACTAAACTGAGATCCATGCATACACACAATCAACATCCAAACACTAAAATACACAAATCATATTTCAATTACACAAATAGCTTTGGACAATGATAAATAAGACAAATGTGGTATTTCATTGATCATTTCAAAAAGTTCTTTACAGTGGGTTCAAGTCTTAAAACAAAATGGCCAAAACCTACAGACACGTTTACTGGTCGATACAGGAAACCCTAGCTATGTACAACCAAAAACCATAGCAAACTACAAAAATCCTTAATCGTCCTCCTCATCAAATGCATCCTCATCCTTGGTCTTTGACTCAGACTCTGACTCTGACTCCTCGTCATCTTCATCGTCGTCGACCTTAATGGTGACGGAAGGCACTAAAGTTGTGGTAGAGGGTCCAGCAGGTTGTGGTGGAGGTCCTCCAGGGATAGGCTCCCCCAGGAAAGTATGCTGGAAGATACTCATAGCCATGAGCATCAGGTCGTGCATGGTAGACTCCAATGCATATGAGCGCTAAGGAATGGTACGGGCTGAAGTTGGTGTAGGTGCTGGTGCTGGTGGTGGTGAAGAAAAAGAAGGCTCTGCTGCAGAAAGCTCTAGCCCCTAGCCTTAGCTCTCTCCCCCCCAGTCCTGGCAGCCTTATTTTGACTACTGGACTTCCCTATGGCTCTAGTCTCTGGGGGAGCAGTGTATCATGGGCATAATGCTTCACCTTAGCCAAGTCATAGAGACGGGTGATGAGGTTGCCAAAAGGGAGATTTGCCTTCGGCTTTACAGCCTGGGCAAACTCCCTCATCTCCATCCAAATTAAATACGCTATATCCAGTGGCACCCCAGTCATGAAAGCATAGAGGAAGGCCAATTTCTCAATGTCCAGGTTCTTCTCCGAACCTTAGGGCATCAAGTTATAATGGAGAACCTTATTCATGATTCCATATGAATGTTTTAGGCCCTTGACTAACGTTGTTATACTAAATGTAGTTGGGTCCTTATAGGTGAGAGCCACATAGTCCCTAAGGGTCCTCCCCCCATCAACATTGTGTGGGTAGACCAGAGTGGTCAGGGGAGGCCTCTCATACTCCATCATGGTGGCGATTGTGGTGGGGGTAACCTCAAAAAGTCTTCCCCAGCACGTTAGTCCTCAACCTATCCCCATTCTCACCAAAAACTGACAACTTTTGGTAAAATTCATGACACATCCCTATTGTCATGACCCCTTTGTTCAATTATTGTCACGACCTCATTGGTAGGTCTAAGAGAGGCATTGTCCACATATTGCTCATAGGTTACTCCCTTTTCCTTGATTCTCTGTCTCCGAGGGTCGTGCCTCGCCTTCGTCCTCCATTCCACCCTATCTTGGGAGCTAGGACCTCTTCTGGAAGGTAGAGTTAGTGGGGGTGGAGATTCAGGACCCGTCTTCTTGGTACAAACCATGAGTGACAATAGTGCCCCAATGCCTAAAACCAACAAAAACATCCGACATATACTCTCCAAGGGCTCAAGCACCTCCATAGACATCACACTTGTACGAACAATCACAAAGAAGTTGAGGAAATTGAAAAAGATCAAAGAGGATTTTATAAATTTAGGAGAAATGAAATTCTAGGGTTTTATGGAGAACACTTGGTATTTTTTGGCTACAACACCCTAAAATTTGAACCCTAAACAAGAGAAACTAAGAAATTTGAGAGTTAGGAGAAGTGATTTGAAAGTTAGAAGAGAGTAGGAGGAGAGGAGAGGATTTGGGAGCAAGAGATGGATTAGAAATATGAAGGGTTTTTCAAAAAAAATCTAACTTAAAACCCTTATTTTTAGGTTTCTGGGCAAAACCTTCTGGAAGGTCGACAGAAACCTTCTAGAAGGTTTTGCTTACTGCCTGGTTCAAAAATTTTAGTGTGCAAAACCATTCATTTGTTCAAAAATTTACATCCAATCCATCCTCACTCTACTCCAACACATCTTAATACTCTACCTAAGACATATAACCTACCAAAAACTTGAACCGCACATATGAACCACAATTGAATGATCATGCCCAAAGCCATTTCCGAAATTGCAAAATGATTTAAGATTTTGATGTTTTCAAAGTACAATGCATGGATTTCTAATTTAAACTACCAAAATGAATACCCAGAATGAAAAACATAGACTCAAAGAGCAATGGTATTCCTAAGTGTTATCAAATATCGAAAGTTGAGCAATATTCTTGATTAACCTTAATTAGTATATGAATTAGAATAGTTAAATAAGTAATTTTGTAATATAAATCAGTCAAAAAATTATAAATTAGGGTTTGTGCGTAAATTAGGGTTTTATGCATATATGTCTAAAATTTCAGGGTTTGATGTAGAATTACTGAAAAATACAAGGAATAATGTGTCAAAGCTTAAAAGAGGAAGAGACCAAAGTGTAAAATTAACCAAGAGAAGCCAGCAAAGCACCATCGTCTGGACGGTGGTGGGAGCCGTCCGGACAGTGGCTTAAGGTGGCTGATTCATCTGACACCTCATGTTTCCTCCCATTCTATATATAGCCCATGCATGGCCTTGTTCTTAAGTTGATTGGGCAAAGTGGAGCTCCAAAATGAAATCCAAAAGAGAGAAAATAAATAGAAAAAGAAAGATAAAAAAAGAAAAAGTTGTATACAATCCGGTCCGTATTACTCACAAACCAAAACTCTATATTTCTACATTTTTGTGTAATCTTTCTATTTGGGTAGTTGAACTATTGCCACCTTTTTTTCTTAATTGATAGGAAAGGTGGTTGTATTTCAGTTGTTCCTTGTGAAAGAAGTGTCTGAGTTTGTATTTTAATTATAGTTGTAATGAAAACTACCCATACTCCTTGCTTGTCTGTAGTAATGGGGTGTGAGTAGTTACTTATATCCTTCAGTGGGAGGTAAACATATGTATAATATTGGTTAATTTTTGAAAATACTGATGTTTTATTAAGTTCTATGTCTATGTGTGTATATATATATATACTTCATGCATGATATAGTGATGTACATAATTTCGGTGCTACGCCTGGAATTATGTTATTAGTGAATTATTAGCCTACCAGTTGAATATCTACGGTGTTCCATCAGTATGGTTTGACGTCCACTAGAGCACTGAGGATGTTTTACTTTTGCATGGTACAAAACCTAAATGATCCTCATGAATGGTTTGTCCTTTCTAGGTTATTAGAGTTGTTTAACTACTATACATAACTATCAAATTAATGACCTAAGTGATCCTCATGAATGACTTGTCCTTCTGGATTATTAAAATCATTTAACTAGTATACATAATACTACTGCCGGTTGAATATCTATGGTGTTCCATCAGCATGGTTTGACCTCCACTGGAGCACTAAGGATGTTTAACTAATACATATTATAATATGATCAATGGAGTAATTCAAGTATTCCTGATGAATGGCTTGTCCTTCTGGTTTACTCGAATTTGTCAATTGGCACATATATAACCAGCTAGCCTAAGAAATTGCTGTGTTATGAATTATTAATACCACCAGCTAACCTAAGCAATTGTTGTGTTATGGTTTATTATGTATGCACTTCCTATCATGAGATCAATTGAGTAATTCAAATATTTCTCGTGAATGACTTATCCTTCGGGTTTACACGGATTAGTCAATTGACACATATATAACTAGCTAGCCTAAGAAGTTGTCGTATTTTGATTTATTAATACCACCAACTAACCTAAGAAGTTGTTGTGTTATGGTTTGTTATGTATGCACTTACTATCATGAAATCAATTGAGTAATTCAAGTATTCCTCATGAATGACTTGTCATTCTGGTTTACTTGGGTTAATCAATTGTCACGGATACCACCAACTAACGTAAGAAGTTTCTATGTGATAGTTTATACACATCAACCCTATTGGTTGACTTTCTAATAACTTGGAAGTTAATTGTTGTAAGGTAGCATTTCCAGTATTTAACTAATATAAAGCATATGAGATCCTTCAACTGAAGGGTACTTTTTATATTATTGCCTTTTAACAATTTATCTTCAAACAAAAGTTTAATTAGACTAGTTATCAACAACAACTTCACTATTTTATTTTGTTTCCTAATTATTAAAACCTTCATGGGATTGATCTTGGACTTAAACCGAGAAAACTACAATTTGACCACTTATACTTGGGTGTATAATATAAATATTAGATCACAAAATAGGTTGAATCAAGTTTTTGGTGCTGTTGCTGGGGAATTACGGTAATTTGAAATTAAATAAAATAAGAAAGTTGTTTATTTATATTATATGTATATAAAGTGTGTTTTCTTTTTATATAGTTTATGTCTGTAGATTCATTAGTAGGTTTGGTAAATCAATCATCTCCTTCATCTTCATCATCTTCATCTACACAGGCATCATTTGAATTAAGTATGGCTTAAAACGTACCTAGGGGCAAGAGCAAGAGAATGATGTAATTCAAAATGTCCGAACCTTAAGAGAATATTTACCTCCTACATGAACCAATGTCCTATCATGTTTTTCTTTTCCAACAGATGCTCAAAATATTAATATTAAGCTAGGAACAATACAACTATTACCACAATTCCATGGTTTGGAAACTGAAAATCCTTATGTGCCTATGAAAAAATTTGAAGAAGTATGTAGAACTTTGCAAGATAATTCTGAAATGGCCAAATTAAAACTTTTTCCTTTTTCTTTAGAAGATATAGATAAATAGTAGCTTAACACTTTAAGAGCTAATTCTATCACAAATTGGCAACCTTTGCAAACTGAGTTCTTTAAATAGTTTTTTCTTGTGCATCGTACTAATGCCCTAAGACATCAAATAATGAATTTTTTCTGTAAAAAAAGGGGAAACGTTTTATCAATGTTGTGAAAGATTTAAAGATCTTCTCCAAGCCTGTTCACATCATCCATTTGAAAACTGGACTCTAGTCAGGGTTTTTATTATGTTTTTCAATCTGCAATGTGTCAATTTGTTGAAATGATGGCCCAGGGGGAATTTATGAATAAAAATCCAGAAGAAGCATTTCAATTTTTTGATACTACTTCTGAGAGTTCCCAAATGTGGGACTCGACTTCTTCAAATATAGTGGAAACTAATCTATCTACACCCAAAAGAGGAAAATATGTGTTAAAAGAAGACGATGATTTAAGAGCTAAAATGACTAATTTATCTCGAAAACTAGAAGCCTTAGAGATGAAAAAAATTAAACGAGTGGCTATTATATCTACTAGTGATCAAATATGTAAATTTGTTTGGAAATTTTATACCTCGACATACCTAAGTATGCATATACCGTTTTTATCTCATCATCAATAATTAACTGTATTTGCACAGCTCCTTCAGGAAAAGGAACGATAGATTCTTTACTTTTGGCTGACGGTGTTTCTTCTGTAGAGATAGAAGAATTCAACGGTTGTGATGGTTCTTTAGGATGTATCGTAGATGATGATCGTGCTCCTTTGTTTGGAATTGGTATAGGGTCGAAGGACCCAAAAGTGACCATTGTCATATTTGCAGTTGTCATTTCTTCCCTAGAATCGAGTTCAATTTTTTTCTTGTTTAATAAATGAAGAATCTTTTTTTTAAGATAAAACATCTTTCAAGGGGATGACTAATAATCCGATGATATTTACAATACTTTGAATTATCAACCCTTCCCTATTCTTCTGTCGCTTGGATGTTGGAAGCTCGATAAGTTTTAACTCGAGTAGCTGATCAAAAATCTGACACTTCATCATCAGTGAAGGAATATTTCTTCTCTTCAAGTTCTTTCAAACTTGGTCTTGTCTTCTTTTGAGTCTGATCTTGATTAAATTTGACTTGGAAGTCTGTCTTTGGCTTTTTATCAAAAATCTTCACCAGTGTAGTGAAGATTGTCAAAGACTCTTTTGATTTGGAGGCTTTCATATCTTTCTTCACGTCTTTCTATACGTCTCTCTTTTCGCGAGGGTCGCTGAGAAAGTAACTTTCGTGCCTAAAAATTTGAATTTCCAAGTCATACGCTCGTATTGCAAGTTCTTCAAACGTATGTGGCATGTTTCCTTGGAGACTGTAGAGTAGTCCCCAATGCATTCCTTGGACACACATATCAATCGAAGAGGCTTCATTAATGCGTTCTTTGTAATTGAGAACAAGACTTTTCCAGTGTTCAATGTAATCAATGATAGATTCATCTTTTCTTTGTTTTGTTCCTGCAAGTTCAGGAAGACTTACCATACGTCGAGTGTTGTAGAAATGAGTGAGAAACTCTCGTTCAAGTTAGTCTTAACTGTTAACATTCCCAGCTGTTAGATCAGTGTACCAATCAAACGTAGCCCATCTAAGGGAATGCACAAATTGTTTCACCATCAGGACGTCGTAGGTACCAGCATTATTGCATGTTTCAATAAAATGAGCAACATGCTGTTTTAGGTTGTCTTTCCCATCAAACTGTTGAAACTTCGGGGGTTGGTAGTCTATTGTTATTTGTATCTCGTCAATTCGTCTGGTATATGGCTTCGCATATACTAACGAAGACTAGGAGCTCCTCCATACTGGGCTCGAATGGTATTAACAATCATATGTTGAAGTTGTTGGACAGAGAGTGCAGCAACAGACATTTGAGAAGAATCTTGCATGACATTTTGTGTCATGGCTCGATCATATTGCTTTTGTTTTTGTTGTTGTTGTTGTTATAAAAACTTTGAATTTTTAAGCATTTTACTACCAGACGGACTTGAAGTTTCTTAACTACTTTCTTTTGAAGGTTCTTGCAATTCTAGCCGGTTCATGAGTACAGCAATTTGCATTTCTTTACCTTCAAGGTCCTTGGTCAACTTCTTGACTGTAGCAGTTAGTTGTTGAAGATATTCTTCGGATAAAGTGGTTTACGTCACCATCACAGGCATAGGCGTATCAAAGAATGCAGAATAATCACCCCACTTCTGTTTAGGAGAAATCTCGAAGTAAGATTCAGTATTCAAGCCTGTGCTAGAGTGTGTGTCGGGCAAAGAATCGCCCGTCTGTTTCTCCAAATCGATAGAAGAATGAACAAGTTGTCTTTTTTTGCTTGGAAGAGCCTTCCTTTTGCTTTGCCTAGATTGATGTTCCTTCAGTGGTAAAAGTTGAGATTTACCCGCCTTTGTTTTGGCACGGGTTGTTGGAATTGACTCCTCGACCAGGTCCGCTGACTTGTTGGTGGGAGGAATCACGATGTCTTTAGTTGTCATTGTTATCAGTCTTGTTGACTTGAGAGAAAAGAGGAAGAGAGGGTCCCACCGGGCGTGCCAAAATTTGTAACGACAAAATTTGTGATGTAAATTAGCACAAAATAAGGTCAAATTATAATAGTCAATTTGATTGACTTTAAGTAAAAAAATATAATGTTGACTCTCTTTGGTGTGCTTCTCACGTGCACTATATTCTGATTCTCGGTGAATTTGATGAAGTTGATGAATTTGGTGAAGATGAGAGCCTGATTGATGTATTTCTCACTCTTCAATTGGTGACTTTGATGAAAACGAAAACTAGATCAATGTATCTCCTACTCTTCAATTTGATGATGCTTTTGATGAATATCCTCATTGTTTTTCATTTGGAATGGGTTGAAGATGATTTGGATTTCTTGAAGAAGGACCTTGGTGGTGTGTTTTTCTTCTTGGAGATGAACTTGCAAGGCTTTAAAACTTTAGTGAATTTCGAGCAGAGTTTCGCCGATCTCTCTTTCTCCTTGGATTCTTCTCTTTGTTTCTCCCTTTTGGCCTACCCCAATACCTCTATTTATAATGGTAGGAGTAGCTATCCATATAAGAGTCCTTATTACTCTTATATGAGTTTTAGGTAGTGGACTATCCATAAATTTGTAAGTTTTATGGAATTTAAGTCCAACCCACTGTACCTTTTGAAAGTTTATTTAATTTGGGCCTATGGAATATAAATCTATTTTAATTTAACAAACTTGATTAATTGCATTTGGACTTGTATTATTAAGGTTATAGAATTTAGGTCCAGTTTAATTTAATTTAACAAGTCTTTTTAATTAAATTTGAGATTGTATTATTTAGGTTACAGAATTTAGATCCAACCCAATTTTATTTATGTAATAGATATTAATTTGTTAATTAAATTTTGAATCTGGTCAATTTAGACAAAAAAAAATTAAAATAAATTGGAGTTAAGATCTGTCAAAATCCGATTCGCAAGCTGGGATGATCAAAACCTTTCAATGACATAAAAAAAAGGAAGAAAAAAGGGTACAGCTTTAAAGGCCAACACTCAATCAACTTTCCTCGAAGGAAAAAGTCATAACAAAAGGGTGTCTGAAGACGGAAGCAGAACAACCTGCTGGGACACACTAGTCTACGGGCAGTCATGTAAGGGGTGCATAGCCCATAATTGCAACTGACCTAACTAAGCACCTAATTATTATTATTATTATTTATTTATTATTATTATTGCTTTTGCTTCAATGTTAAATGGAAGAGGGTAAGGTGGATCTATCAAAGCCAGCACATGCAAATAGGGAGGGGGAGTAAAGGGTCAGCAATGACAGGCCCCCCACTTCCCTTACACATACCCACCATCTTGATGATCGCATGAATTCAGTGTCCTTGTATACGCGTGTCCTCACGTTATTGGTTTGGTTTGTACTAAGTTACACTCCTTTTCTTCTCCTTGAAGCCATTCCAGTAACATAAATAATGACCTTTTAATTGATCTCTCATTCTCATTCTCATTCTCACTCCGTCTCTCTCACTTAGTTATCAAACCACCACCACCACCATTCTGTAAATTCGGACCTGGTCACTCCCAAAGTAAAGTGATCACCATGGCTGAGAAGGTATATGCAAATCTCATCAGATTCCCTCTATCAATTAATTAATTTTCCTCCCTTGTTTCTGGTTGTTTTTCTTTTTTGTTGGCTTGTTTGTATGTTCTTCATTTAGATTAGATTTCTCTTTTCTGCAAACACTTGTGTTGGATTAATTGGGTTGGATTATTCTCCTTCCTGTCTGCGTTCTTGTTTTGATGCAACAAACAGGTTACAATAATGGTGCTCAAGGTTGATCTTCAGTGCCCTCACTGCCGCAAGAAGATCAAGAAAATTCTCTGCAAATTCCCTCGTCAGTCTCCACTCTCATCTTTTTTTTTTTCCTGCATGTTGTTGTTATTCAGTTGTGGTCTTGGGGGGGGGGGGGGGGGGCATATCCATTCACTGGTTTTTTTGAAAATTCTAATTGGAATATCAGTTACACTATTGGATTG
This sequence comes from Ilex paraguariensis, assembly GCA_963454935.2. Classification (NCBI taxonomy): domain Eukaryota; kingdom Viridiplantae; phylum Streptophyta; class Magnoliopsida; order Aquifoliales; family Aquifoliaceae; genus Ilex; species Ilex paraguariensis. Next base: position 596,288 of record CAUOFW020008279.1, on the reverse strand, counting down.
ACTATCATTAAAAATCGTATTGAATTAAGTCCTTATACCATTGGTCTTGATTTTTTTAATAATTTTTAAAATGTTATCCAGTTTAGGTTCGGCTTAGTATGTTTGTATTGTCATTTTATGAACAGTGCATTGTGACTTTATGTTTGGATAAGAACTGAGTTTTTTTTTTTTTTTTTGTGTGATGTGAAATTTTTGTGACGAGAGAAATTAGAGACCAAACATATGATGAGAAGCACAACACGGTGACAATCAAGGTGGTATGCTGCAGCCCAGAGAAGATTCGTGACAAATTGTGTTGCAAAGGTGGGAAGACCATCAAGAGCATCGACATCTTACCGCCACTAAAGCCCAAACCACCTGAAAAGCCCAAAGAGACTGAGAAGCCCAAACCACCCGAGAAGCCCAAAGAGACACCCAAAGAGACACCCAAAGGCCCGAGAAGCCCAAAGAGAGACACCAAAGAGCCACCCAAAGCGCCCGCGCCACTAAAACCACATCCACCACCGATGCCTGAACCGGTATCTGCATATCCAATTAGGATATGTTGTGGGCCATGTTCTGAAGGTCGAGATGGGGGACCATGTTATCATGGGTACGGAGTGCCTCCACCACCACCACCGGGACCATGTTATGATGGATATGGGTATTATGGGGGTTATGGTAGGGGTTATTGTGGGAGTCGTGGTGATTGTTTTAGTGACGAAAATCCATCAGCATGCACAATCATGTAATGGGTGGTGCGTGGTCATTGTCATGCCCATCATCATGATCAAGCTTTGGATTCTCTTTGGGAAAAAAGTCCAGACATTATCAATTTTGGGTGGATGTGGGTTTTTCAAAGGTATTACGGAATCTAAGGAACAATAATTAATAAGGTTGGTAGTCTAACGCTGACGGCTAAATGGTTGTTGACGTTGTGCTTAAATAAGATGTTAGTATGATGCTTGATTGATAAAAATTTTCTTCATTTAATAAATTGTTATTTTTCTAGTGCATCAAACTATCTTCTTTTGCCTCTCTCTCTCTTACACAAAAGGAATGACAACACTAATTTTTGACAGGATTTAGTAGTATCAATTCTATTCAAACATGTTATGACAACACGGAGAGTGGTATGAAAGTACCCTGAAGAATTTAAACAAGTTTAATTTGATGGTTCAGACCACCGACTTTTGCTTGCATCGTTATCTAAGATTTGTTATCAATTTTATCCTAACCAAACTCATAACCATGCGTTTGGTTTGGTGTAGCAGAAACCTTTGAATGAATTTGGTATTTTCTGTGATTGTTCATGTCCAACAGTGCCAAACTTACCTTTCAGACATCGTTTTCGGTTTTAATTTGAATGTGATTTATTTTTCAATCCCTTTGTCCTAGTCATATAATATAATACAAAGCGAAATTGAATACGAAAGTTAGATTTCCTTCTTATGTTTCATTTCTTATAGTTGCTTTCCACTAGTACTCTCCTTCCAGAAGATGATTTACAGAGGAAAGGTCAAATATGGTTTTGGTTAAAGAAAATTTGGATCACGTTTGATGATTGTGTTTTACAGGGAATGATAAGAGTAGGGTATTGGTGAATCTCAGCTGTCTTTTTTGTCACACCAAACCACCTTCGTTGATAATTTTACAACTAATATGTTTGGGGGAAGGGAAACTTCTTCTTTCCTTCCTTAAACAACAAAAAAGTATTTCCATGTTATATGAAGTTTAAAAAAACAAGTCATGTTTTCCTCTCTTGTTTTTTCTTTTAATTTTACTCCAATTTTTCTTTTACTGAAAAAGAGAATTTATTTTACCCTGCTTTTCCCACTCTTTCTTTTGCAATTTCTCTTCTCTCCCATTCCCTTTGAACCAAACAAACTTAGAAGTTATGCAGTGAGGATGTAAAACGTAACTTACATAATGATAGATTGATGAATAAAGAACAATGTCAAACGTCTCTCAAATAGCATACAAAGTCTCCTTTGCAACAAAAGGTGAAAGTAGGCATGGGAAGAAAATCATTAAAGTGATTAGCTCTACGGCATTTTTTCCAAAAAGGAAAAAAAAGGTGAAATCCACAAACAAAAAAATCCCTGGTCTATTTTGAATCAATCTTAAACTAGCATGTTTTGAAGTGTTGGCCCATTGGGTCATCCTCTGAGCTACATTTTTGCGAATATATGGGCCTAATTGAATCGAACATTGAACTGACAGAAAAATTGGGTCAATGATTCACCGAGAGAAGAAAGGAGAAGACCCAACATTTGTGTGTGTAAACAATGTACGACAAAAGCTTTATATGTGTGTATTACTAATTGTGTGTGTGTGTAGCTAGAGAGAGAGAGAGAGGAGGGCAAAGAATACTTACACAATTGAGGAGGAATACATTGGCTAAGAAGGAGTTCGGGTGGTGTAGCCTCTGTTCGAGATCTGGGTTTGAGAGAATCAGAGGCGGAGAATACTAAAGACGAAGTGGCTGATATTAAGTTTTGAATCAGTGGGCTTTGGAAATCGTCTAGTTCAATGGTATTGGGCAAAACCGTCCGATTTAGAGATTTGATTGCATAGACGGTCTTTTCGATGAACAGAATCAATTTAGTGCCCGATTCACCGGTTCGACCGATCGGTCTATTCCGGTTCAGATAACACTGATTTTTTGGAAGTTAATACATCTCCTATAATTTATTTGGTTTTAAGTACAAACCCAAAATTTTTTTTAACAAAAAAGACACTTTAGAGTATAAAAGACCGAAACATTCCTATCATCACTGGTAGTGTTGAAAAAACTAGATAAGGAAACCGATTATATATATATATATATATATATAATAAAGTAGCTTAATTTCTTTTTTTTTAGCTTTTCACAGCTTAAATCGCTTGAAGAAATATTTATTCATCAGTCTTAATATGAAATTTTCTCCCCCTCCCCCAATCCCAATTTTTTGAGCAAGACTTTCATTCTTTTTACAACTCTAAGATTTCTATCTATCTTATAACTCTATCTCTCTATTTCATTATCTGTCTTGAACTTTTTGCGGTTCAGATTGTTTTAAGATTATTGATCAAATGATCGAAATTCCTCCTCTAAATTTTTTTATGACCCAAAAATTACAAGAATTCTTTCATTTTACTTGATTATCGGTTTGACGTGATTATCATTAGGATTTGAATTGAGTTGAATTTAATTGTAGAGTATAAATTATATATTCTTTCTAAAACTTAACTTTGCTTGAATTTTACAAATATTCAAATTGAAGTTGATTGTAAAAATAATAAAAAATAACTAAATAAATAAAAATTATGGCATCACAATAAACGGGAATAGATAAGAATTAGTTTAAGATAGAAGTGTTAATTGACTCGAACTTAAATTCAATTCTCGATTTGACGTAATTATGATTAAGATCTGAATTGAGCTGAATTTGGCTGTCGAGTATAAAGTATAAATTCTTGCTTAAACTTAAAAGGTGGGGTTATTCCCACCCCCTAAATCTCTATTCCCATCCTATACTACATACACCCCTTTTAAAAAGAAAAGAAAGAAACAAGGAAGAAAGAAAAAAGTAAACTGAAACAAGAAGGAAAAAAAATCAACCAAAGATTAAAGGAACAAACAAACCCGCAAGATGGAAAACCAGACATGAAAAAAAAATATCGAGTACAAACACAAAATCGAACAAGAAAAAAATAACAAACATAGATGCAAAAATTACTCAAGATAAAAAATAACAAATAATCTGAAAGGATACATATATATACACACATATAAATGTTAAATAAAAAAGTATTAAACTTGACAGAGATATCAAAACATACCGAAAATAATAAAAATTCATACAACAAACAGGAAATCAAATATATAATTAAATTGAAAAGTAATACTAACATGTATTTCATTAGAAAAATTCATATTGAAAAAGTATTTTTGTGAGTGCATGAGATGAAATAGAAAATGAAACCCTAATTATGACAAAATATAATATGAGTTTACTTATTAAATAGGGTGTATGTAAAATTAGGTGAATTTAGTTATTAATGGAGTTGATATAGAAGAGGCAAACTTAATAGTTTGATAATGAGAAATTAAATGGAGTGGGAATGAAAATTTGTGGAGTGAGAGTAGTCCCATCCAAATTTAAATTTGATTGAATTTTATAAATATTTAAATTGAAATCAAATAAAAACTGATTTTAATTTCTCAACAAATTTTTTTACCTTTATGAGAATTCACGCGAAATTTTTGAAAGTTTTCCTCACAAAAGTTACATGAACTCACATTTGAAAACATAGTGCAAAGATAATGTTATGAACTTTAAGTAGAAACCTACAGAAAAAAAACTAATTATATATATTTTTTGAAATTTGAGATAAAGTTTTTAAAAATGTTAAAATTATGGATGTTTGATCAATAATAATTATATTTTCTCATATTTTTGAATTAATATATTGCAGTAGTTGTTGCGTGACTTTTGTTATATAAATGTTTGATTATATATATTCTGTGTACAAGTTGAACAATATCAATTTGATTATTGTATTGTTGAAATTGTATTATACATTACTTTTATTTATGAAAAAATATTTACAATTTTTTACGAGTAATATAATACCTTCAGGCATGGATAATTACTAGTATATCTATAATATAAAACAGAGCAGACTTTAATAAGCTCATCTAACGGTCTCAAATAGACTTATCCAACGACCACCAACATTCCTCTGAAAATCATTCACATTTTACCGTACTTTCAGGCACAGGTTAGTATATATTTGATATGTAACCAAATTCAAAACTTATATATATAGACAAATCCTAAAAAATGTTGAAACAGATCTTAAAAGAAAAAAGTAAACAAAATCTGTTATATATGAATCAAGCAAAGAAAATTAAGTAATGAGAAAATATTTAAAACTAACTTGTGTATTTAATAACTGAACTTTTAGGTGGCATTAAACTTAATAACAAAAAATAAAAGTTATGTACTTAAAGTGAAATAAATTCTCCAAAATATACTCACTACAATTTTTTGTAGAAAGAAATTTGAGGCCCTTTCTAATGTTTGGCCATGAGTATGAAGTAGCAACCAACCTCTTCTTTCTTTCTTTCTTTCTTTTTCTTTCAAAACTCAAATTTTCTATGCAAAACTAGAGATGGGAGTACTTATGTTTTTGGTTTAGAATTATCTAGCCACTTTTCTCTTCTTTTTTTTGGCTTATTTTCACATATGTCGTCCCCTAAACATTTGTTGAAAGAGCAATCTATCTCCCTAAACCTCAATTTCTTGAGCCTCTCGAGCCTATCCCTTTGAGTAATCAAAAAATCTAAATTGCAATATAAGAGACAACTCATCTACTTAAAACTAGCCCCAAATTATCAAATATACTTTTTCCTTCTTTACTCATGAATTAACTTTAGAATGTTATTATACTTAATTTATACTCACTACCCATTAGTTCTTGTTCATAAACTTGGCCTTACATCATAGGATCGCACAATTTTTTTTTTTTTTGAACAAACATGATCACACATTTTAAGAGTGAAGCTTATGAGAACACATAATCATACTTACATCCGCAAATAAAAATACCCAAGCAAGCATTACATGACAACATTAACTTCAACAGGAGCATTAGAAAACAATATTGGGTAAGAAACGTAGTTATGGTCTAGGGGGTCATCTCCGCACCCCCTTAGTTTTTGAGAACGACAATTTTCAACCTCTATTTGAATAGTGCTTCATATCTCCAAATTAGTTTTGAATTTGAGGAGATTTTGGTCCTATCCATCGTTATCATGTTCAAGAGGACTAGGATCCAAGGAAGTGAATGTGAGGGCTTTGGATCACGCTCGAATACAGTCAGGTATTGTTCAGTTAGGGAAACTCATGCTTCAATTCCATCACCCACTTTTGTATCCACTAGAAATATGACATTAGACAAAATTGGGGTATTTGTGGTCGGAGTGCATATATACTACCATATGGGTTTTCCCCACTCGAAATCAGCTTCATGAAGGCCATGTAAGAAATTTTAATGATTTATATATGAAATTTAGAACACCTAAATTATAAAATTTGGATCATATAATTTTAGAACATACCTATATGAGTCATGCTACTCGATCTTTAGGTTTCTTTGTGGAAATGCAAGGTCTTCCTCTCATTCTTCAAAGCAATAGGCGGCTCTCAATAAGACAAGCCAATTTAGGGTTATGAAGTGGAGAAGGAACCTAGCCTACTATTTATAATGAAATCTAATGGGCTATAATTAGATTAAAGCCTACACTTAACTGCCTCAACCATATCAATTAAAAGATGTACATAAGCCCATCAAGATAGATCAATTAATAATATTGGGCTCATTTCATTGGACCATAAATTCAGTCCGTTTTCACAAACTAAAAATTAACTATCAATTAATGGAAGTCCAATATAAGAAAACTTCCAACATTCTTCCACTTGGACAACATTAATTGTAGTCATTTAAAAATAAAATAAAATTATATATAGATCTTGTAAAATGAGTTCTTTCTTTTTCTCTTTACTAAATCTTTCCATAACTGTATTGAAGCTAATAAGTTGCTTACTACTGGAAGTATTTTTACCATCATTTTTTATTAGAAGATCTTTGAGTTTTTTAACATATTTGATTTTTAACTCAGGGTCTTCTATCTTACTGATTAACTCAATGAGAATGTTTTCTTCTTCATTCTCTTTGGTTATTACGTTAATTGTCTTACAGAGACAACTATCTTTACAACCTATCTTAATGTTAGGTTCACTAGGATTGTCAGATGCTGAGAGATACTCAGATTCAGTTTCAGAACTACTATGGGAGTCTGAACTTTATGTATCCTGATTGTTTAGCCTGAAGATTTTAAGAATTTCTTTTTCTTCTTGTGGGGCTAAATTTAATTTTTTAACTTGTTTTTTAATTGGGCAATTAGGACTAATATGACCTGTTTTTTCACAATTAAAACATTTAACATCTTTATCTTTTTTAGACTTAGATGTACCNGTGCATTTTTTAATCCAAAGGGCATTACATTCCATTCATAATAACCAAAAGGAGTTGTGAATGCAGTCTTATATCTATATTTTGGAGATATAAGGATTTGTCAGTAACCACTTTTCAAATCAAATTTAGAAAAGATTACTGAATTACTAAGTCTTTTAATTAAATCATGTTTATTTGAAATTGGGTACCTGATCCATTCCAAAACAGTATTTAATGGTTTGTAATTGATTACTAGTCTTGGTACGCCTCTTTCTAATTCTGCATTTTTGATGACATAGAAAGCTGGGCATAACCAAGGAGATTTGAATTTCCTAATGATACCATTATGAAGTAACTGAGCAATCTCTTTTTTGCAGATTTTCATTACTTCGTGGTTCATTTGGATAGGTCTAGATTTAGTAGGAATATCTGTCTCACTAAATCCTTTTATGTATGGAAGTTTTACCACATGTTTCTTCCTGTGCCAGAAAGCTGTAGGAAAGTTAGAACATACTTCTGCTTCCAATTTTAACCTAAATTGCTCAATCTTTTCAATTAAGATTGGGTTTGTTAATTGTTCTTGAATTCTTTTATGGCGAATTTCATCTTTGAGAAATTTTACCTATTGAGTTTTTTGATTGATTACATTAAGATGCTGAGAGACTGAGTGATCTCTTAGTTGCCTTAATGTCTTAGTTTCTGGTTTACTAATAAAATTGAAAGTTACTGATTGGCCAAATGGTTAAGTGGTGACACCCTTAGTATCTGTTGTAAATAGATACAACAAGTAGACAAATGGTAAAACCAAGGATGACTTCACTGGTCATATTCTGTACTATGACAAAAGATGTTTTGAAACATACATTGTCTTGACAAATATGAACATTTGACAATTTGTATTTAACTTTCATTTTACTTCCATTTGCCGAGCTAAGTTTCTCAAGCGTTTTTTGATAATACTTAGTCGGTATTATTC
>CAUOFW020008279.1:459929-584861 GCA_963454935.2 Ilex paraguariensis | reverse complement strand
AGTTTGACCCCTGATGAGATGATGAGTGCTAGCCAAGCAACTCGTGTTGAGATGGCCCTTTACATGTTATTAGTCACTCCTTAGAACCTTCTCTAGTTTGGGACTGGTTCTAGCTCCAATACTGTTCTGGAATCTATATCCTTCCCCTTTTCTCTTGTTCTTGATGTAAACTCTTCTCCTTCTGAATTGGATGGGGATGTTGCTATTTCTTTAAGGAAGCGTAGAAGGTGTAGCTCATCAGATCAATCGCTTGGTTCCTCTTCTGGTGAGATCAGTTTTACAGCCTTAGAGCTGGAGTTTGCAAAAAAGAAACTCTCCAAGGTGGAGAAGGAATGAGATGAGATGAAGGCTGAGAATGCTCGTCTATAGGTTGTGAATGCACAGTTGGAGAAGGAGATATCCGTGTTCAAGTGGAGACTAGGGGGCTTAGGGATTTTCTTTTTTCTTTTTGTAATCCTGCAGTTCTTATGAATATAAAATAGCTTTTTCTGCCTTACTTATTTCTTTTGCAATTTTACTCTGTTAGTTACAATGTTTGGGCTAAAAATCCCAATTTATGTAGCGAGCTACGTCAGAAGCTTCTCTAATTTTGAGGAGGATGTTGTTCCAACTGTGAGGTTTGTTTTTAGTCGAGCGTATATGAGCTGAACAACTTATTGTTTGTTTACGAGCTAAAGAGATCACATTTTATTTATGAGTTAAAGGGCTTATTGTTTGTTTATGAGTTGAAGATCCTACCGTTTGTTTATGAGCTGAAGAGCTCATCATTTGTTTATGAGCTGAGGAGCTCATCATTTATTTATGAGCTGAGGAGCTCATCATTTGTTTATGAGCTAAAGAGCTCACCGTTCGTTTATGAGCTGAAGAGCTCATCGTTTGTTTATGAGCTAAGGAGCTTATCATTTGTTTATGAGCTAAGAAGCTCATCCTTTGTTTATAAGACGTTGACTGAGCTGAAACTTTGTCATTTTATTGATGATGAACTTTTACAAGTAACCTGGTTATTGAAAAATCTCTTCAAAGATCAGCGTTCTAGAAATGAGGCAAGATCTTTCCTTCCTCTATTTGTAATTCGTAGTTTCCAAGTCTGATTATCTTAGAAACGATGTATGAGCCTTTCTAGTTGGGCCCTAACTTTCCATAAGAAGGATTCTTTCCTGCAAGGAGAAGTTTTTTGAGGACCAGATCTCTGAATTTGAAGCTTTTGTACCTAACCCTTGTTGTAATATTGAGCTTTCCTTCTCTGATAACTTATGATTTGCTACAAGGCTCTATTACTATTTTCTTCTAGGAAATCAAGGTTGAGCAAGAGTGACTCATCATTGTGCTCGGGTTTGAAGAACTTTGTTCTTGGGGATGGGGCGCCTATCTCAATAGGAGTTACTGCCTCAATTCCAAATGCCAAAGCAAATGGTGTTTCTTGGGTTGCTGATTTGGTTGTAGTTCTGAAAGCCTATAAGACCTCTGGGATGTGTTCCACCTATCGTTCTTTTAAGGTATCGAGTTTGGTCTTTAGAGCTGCCATTATAGTTTGAATAGTTACTTCTACCTGCCCATTTGATTGAGGATGAGTTGGAGCTGACTAATTCCTTATACCCAAGTCAGCACAAAACTTTTTGAATATGGGGTTATCGAACTGCTTCCCATTGTCTGATACGATTGCTCTAGGTATCCCGAACCTACAGATTAGAGATTTTTAGGTGAAGTTTTAAACCTTTTGCCCTCTAATTGATGCCAAGGGTTTCATTTTATTCCATTTGGTGAAATAATCTACTCCATTGATGACAAATTTTTATTGTCCAGTATTGGTGGGAAGAGGTCCAAATATGTCCAATGCCCACTGTTGGAATGGCCAGTGGAACTCTGGTGGAAAATAGGAAATATTGGCATGTAGTTGGTAGGTCTTACACCTTTTGACTAGTTTTGCCGTGTCTTTGAGTAGTGTGGGCCAAAAGTAACCTTGCCTCAGAGTCTTACCCTAGAGGTTGAGCTTCTATATGATTATTGCAGATGTCCTCATGGATTTCTCTCAAATTTAGTTAGCTTCCTCTTCTTCCACGCACCTTTGAAGCAGTGCTGATAAGCCTCATTTGTACAAATTTTCCTAGAAGAGTGTGAACCTTGACGACTTGGCTCTTAGTTTTGTTGCTTCTTTGGCGTCTACAGGCGAGGCTCCATTTTGGAGGTACTTTATAATTGGGTCCATCCAGGTTGGTTGACTTTGTATTGGGAACACCTCTTCACCTTCAGAGCTTACTGATGACTCGACAAGGTGCTCCATTAGAATGAATCCATCCAGGTTTTCTAGGGAAGCTGTGGCTAACCTTGCTAAGGCATCAACTTAGGAGTTCTTAGATTTGGGGACGTGTATGATCTTGACATGCACGAATTTCTTCATAAGCTCCTGCACCTTCCTTAGGTATATGATCATTCTCTCTCCTTTGGCTTCATAAGTTTCCTCAATCTGTTTTACCACGAGCTGGGAGTTGCTGTAGATCACGAGTTGTTCTGCCTCTATGGAACATGCCATGTTGAGCCCGACGATGACAATTTCATATTATGCTTTGTTGTTTGAAGCCTTGAATCTGAACCTGAGGGCCTATTAGAAATCTATCCCATCAAGGGCAGTTAGAATCAAACTAGCACCATTGCCTTGGGCGTTGGTGGCTCCATCTATTGAAAGCTTTCATGTGGGGAGGTCGGGTACTAGTTAAGTTGTTTCCCTAGATGCTTCTAGGTCTATAGTAAATTCTATAATAAAATCTACCAGTATTTTTTCTTTGATCTTGGTTCTGGGTTTGTACCTGATATCGAACTTGCTGAGCTCAATGGCCCATTTGACTAGCCTTCTTGACGATTCTAGTTTGTGCAACACCTGCCTTATTGGCTAATTTGTTGGGACCTTAATGGTGTGGGCTTGAAAGTAAGGTCTAAGCTTCCTCGCTACTGTAACTAGGGCTAGGAAAAGTTTCTCTATTTTTGGATATCGCTCTTCTACTTCCCCTCAGTGTTCTACTATAGTAATAAACTAGTTGCTGAGCTCTGTCTTGCTCTCTGTCCAGTTCTATGCTAGTTGAGAAATCCAAAACAACGAGGTATAGGGTAAGCACCTCTCCCTCCAAAGGGCTCACCAGTACTGGGGGCGAGCTCATATAGTCTTTAAAGGCTTTGAATGCTTCCTCACAATGTGTATCCCAATGAAATACCTTCTTTAAGGTCTGGAAGGAAGGTTGGCACTTGTCGCTTGATCTAGAGACGAAGCGACTTAGGGTTGCTATCCTTCCTATTAGGCGTTGGACCTCCCTTGTGTTGGAAGGCGGCTGCATGTTCATTACTGCTCTGACTGCTTTTGGGTTTGCCTCTATTCCTCTGTTGTTGACTATGAAGCCCAAGAATTTTTCAACAGAGACTCCAAAGACGCATTTGGCTAGGTTGAGCTTCATTTGGTATTTCTTGAGAATCTGAAAAGATTCTTCAAAGTGTCCAATGTGGAGCTTAACTTTCAACGATTTCACCAGCATGTCGTTAATGTATAACTCCATTGATGCTCTGATCTATTTTTGGAATATTCGATTTACCAAACATTGATAAGTAGCTCCATCATTTTTAGTTTGAATGACATGACTTGGTAGCAATATGTCTCCTACTCAGTCACGAGGGAGGTTTTCTCCTGGTCTTTGGGGTCCATTCTGATATGGTTATACCTAGAAAAAGTATCCATAAAGCTGAGGAGTTCATGCACAACTGTGACATCTACGATCAAGTCAATCCGAGGTAAGGGAAAGCTATCCTTGGGGCCAGCTCGATTTAAGTCAGTGAAGTCGATGTAGAGGCGCCACTTGTTGTTTAACTTTTTGACGAGGACCACATTGATGTGGAGAAGTTTGTTGACCTCCTCATTGATTTCTTTCTGGCACAAAACTCATCCTCTTTTGTTTGATGGGTTTAAAGGTCGAATTCATGGTGAGTTTGTGCATGATGACTGAGGGGTTGATCCCATACATGTCCTCTTGTTTCCACGCAAACACCTCTATATTCTCTCTGAGGAATTGAATATGGAGGTTTTTAACTTTCCCGGTTAGCTTAGATCCCACATACACCCGATGTTCTGGATCCTCGTCAACTTAGATATAATCTAGCCCTTCTGAAGGCGTTAGCCTCATTTCTAACTCGTCTCTCATGTATAGCTCATCTAGCTGGATGTTCTCGACCTATTTTTTCTTCATTGACGCCATATAGCATTCTTAGGCTACANACCCAAAACACCAAAAAAAGTGGGAAGTACATGGTGGCAAAACAAAGTAATAAGCCTGGCCAGAAAAACTCCTAGAAACAATCAAAGAGAATATAGTGATAATGCCAATTCCTGAATATTGGAATGTTTTTCTTGATATGCAATGAACATTCACATGCACCCAGTTGCATGCATACTCATGTATCCCTAAAATTGCCTATCAATGATAATTATAACAGATAGACTTCCTAAAAAGAATGGCCTACTGAAATAACTATTGGAGACATTGAAACATACTCTTCCCCAATCCATGGTTGTCAGTCTCTTAAGACTTTAAGAGTGAATAGCTTAGATCATAACAGTTACAACCAAGACGAACATTATATTTGATCTTGATTATTCAATTGAAAATTGTATAACAGGGCACATATTTACACCAGAAACCAGTAAAGTTGAATATTGGAGGGAGAATATTCTCTTTGGCAAGCAAATAAGTTACAATGACTCAATGAACCCTCATAAATATTTGTGTTTATATGTATCCAACCAAGAAAACCAATAACAGAAAGAGAGAACAACCAGTTGCAGCGATCTTTTTAAAAGACAAACGGTTGTGGCATCACCTAGTGAGAGTCAGCGAGAGAGAGATAGAAGTGAGTGAAAGGACAGAGAGGGGGGGATACCTGCATTGGACTTGAGTTACCAATGGTTGTGGGTCACGCTGGTGGCTCTTTGGCGGTGGGTTGCGTTGGTTGAAAAGTAAAGGGAGAGGTATGAGGGCACCAAAAGGGATTGGTCTAAAAGTTTTGTCATGAGAGAGGAGAGGGAAGAGAGAAGAGTGAGAGAGAGAGAAGAAGTGAGGGAATGATCTAGGAAAGTGGGTTCAACGGGCAACATGACTAATGGCCATAGATATCAGGACCCTTTCTTTATGGATGACAAAATTTAAATAAAATATATAGCTAAAAGATCAACAATAGAAAGGAAGAGAAATTACCTTCCAAGGGCATTGTGTGGCATCATTGCGGAGTTTTTCATGCATTTCCTTTGACAAAATAATAGAACATGGTGTCTGCACAAACAAAAAAAAAATTCGAGATTTCCATGAGTTTGAACGAATAAATAAATTACTGTAGCAAATACTAAGGTAAAACCCGCAATATAATTCTTAACATTAAGAAACAAAACCCATAGAGGCCATAGTCAAGTTCACATATTATTCCCTCGTACCTAAAGTCACTGTGTAACACAAAAAGTAATTTTATTCTACAACATTTAATAGAATTTTCAAGCAATTTCGAGTATATATCGTAGAAAGTAGACATTCAATAAAAGATCATCCACACACTGCGAGCAAGTAGAACAATATTCCATGAGACAAACTGAAAAATAGAATTGCATAACTATATGAGCTACATGTTCTTTGCGCCTTTTTTTATTTTCCATAGCACCCGTGCTTCTAAAACATGATCATTTATAGATGGCTATAACAGGCACTAAATAGGCTTTCTAAATAAAAATAATAGGATGCCCCAAGTTATCTTGGTTCGGGTGGTGAAGAGAGCTATTGCCACCTGAGCATTTTATAAGTTCGTTTTGTTATGAAAATGACGGGTTCCAAAAGTTTTAAGATATTGACATTTGAATGCTTGATGAAAAAGAAAATTATACAGTGAATGACACAAACAAAAAATTACCCAAATTGATGACAATCCTTCATTCAAGCAAGAACAGTCGATGAGTCCCACTCCCAAAAGAAAGCCCGTGGCTATGCTAGCGTGCAAGAAATATCCACAAAATGCTGGTGTGCAAGAAATAGTAGTTTTGGAACTATTGGCAACACAATCAACAACTTTACAATGACAAAATGAACCTTTTACTTGGTGGAGCAATTTTTTTAAAACAAACACAGAATTTAGTGAGACTGAAGAGAAAAACTGACTAAAAAGTACAAAAGCACAGTAAATTACGACAGAGCAACTTAGTTGATTACGACATTGTGATGCTTACCCATAAAACAAAGATCAATTGCAAGGCAAAACCCATTTTTTTTACAACTTAAGGCATTAAAAAATGGTGTGATTTTCCTGTAACCTTTCTTCAAGAGAGACTGAACACCATTAAAAACTATAAGATCATCTACCCTTGTCCCAAAAAGCACACCAGCTCGCACCTTTTTTTTTTTTGTTAAAAAAACATAAGAGTAAATGATACAATGAGTAAGCATCACAATGTTGTAATTATATTATGGATGGCCCATAAAACATACATAACATGAGTAATTTTTTAAGAAAATTAACTGACAGAATGAGAAAAGAAAGATGCAAGAAGGAGAAAATATTGAATGAGATCAACCAAAAATTAACTATATGTGTACTACTATTGTTTCATTACTGATCAATGATGTAATGTACATCAAAATACTTTGAGGCAAACACAATTCTTTGAGGCCATTTGAGGAAGGGTTGACATGGATGTACAACATTGGTTACATCAACTAATTTCATGGCTAACTAATACCAGCTATCCTAAATGAAAGAAACAATACAATTTAAGATCAACCAAAAACTATCTATAATATAAAACAGGTGAGATACTAATTCATACTAATAAAATACTTATCTTATTTACGTTCCCTAAAAATGAAGAATTGTTGAAAACATACTAATTCATTTTTATCCAAATTTTAATAGCAAGATGTTGGGACTACCTTCTTGTTAGTCAGTCCAACTCATACTCAAATTGTTACCTGCTTATAGAAAATCAAATTCTATAGAAACAAGGATTCAAGATTCGTGTTCCAATTCAAGCAACAATCACATTATGCCACTAAGTGCAAAATAGGCAATTGAAAAATAATATAACCACTTAAAAACAAACAAAAATGGTGTCCCCAAGATTCTTTGTGAAAATATTCAGACCCTTATAGTGGGTAATGATAACAAAATTCCAACAATTTGACCAAAAATAGTTGCTTAAGATGTTCTCAAGGAAAATAGCTTGGGGGAAAAAACAGATAATTAAGGTAGTTTATGTGATGTTTAATTGTTCATAATCATGGAATATCTAGCAATGTCAAAGTCCAAGTGGTTGCAAGCTATGGAGCAGCAACATGACAAACACAATAATCACCAACTTGACAAGCTGAATTAATAACTCCTTGAAAATATCTCAATGGGGCAAAACCATCCAAAACGCTAAATTAGTTTTGGGCTAAAATTGCCATAAGCAAGATCTGGCCTACAAACTGCTATAGACAAACAAAGTTTTATCTAGAGCTGTAAAACCCGAAGACGCATGACTAATATATAATATTTGTCATAAGCATATTCAGATGTGACATGCATGCGTACGATTGACGTTTAGTATTTAATTATGAGTAATGATATGAGACCTAAACCTGAACGATGAATATTTTAAATATTTAGAGATAATTTTAGAAAGAATGATTATAGGGAGAATTGTTTTATTTAAAGTGTGAAAAATTAAATAAGAATGTTGACTTGTGATATTATTTTATTATTTTATGTACATTAGCACATGTGGAATTAATTTAGGTGACAAGCATGTGACATCAATTTATTGTTATAAAAACAAATAGTAATGGAATAAAATGTATAATGAGTGGTTAAGGGTCCGAGAGACGAAATTTAATAGATTGTCAATAATTTAAATGTATATCATAAATATATACATATAATTGTATATATGTATGTATATTATAAATATGGGTCATGATATAATAAATATGTGTATTGTATATATATATATATATATATATATAATAAAAAAAAGTCATGATTGCTAGTCCCACTTAGCAAGACATGCAAGGCATGTCTTGCATGCAATAAAGAAACAAAAAAAAAAAAGAGGGGGGGGGATTGCACTTTGGGATATTCGGCTAGAGCAAGAACAAAGAGGGAAAGAAGAAGAAAACCAAGGGAAGAAGGAGGAAAGAAAGAAAAGAAAAGAGAAGAAAATAAGAAAAAAAATATGTGGGTACAAGGTAAGAATTATGATTCATTTTCCTTCTTCTAATATGTAGAAAAATCCTATTTTTATTTAGGCATTTTGAGTGTTGCATGTGTTTCAAAGATGGTATTTTGTATGTGGTTAGATGTTGTATATAGATGTATGATGTTGGGTATGAGGTTTGATTAATGCATGAAAGTTACATCTTGATATTTATGTGGGTGTGTAAATTAAATTAGTATTGTTGTAAAAAAAAAAAAAAAATTGAAGTGTGATGGTACTTAGAATGTTTTTTACTTGTTCTTGAATTTTCATGAAATTCATGGGTATGGAATCTCCATGCACTTGTATGATTTTACTGGGTATGTATAATTAGAATTTTTGTTAATTTTTCTTGAATTTTCATGAAATTTATGCATATGACATTTTCATGGAATTTTATGATTTTATTGGGAAATTATGTAGATTCAAATACATTTTGGTTTCTATAATTTTACGAGAAATGTTTACTTTGGATGTCATGGCTTCGAGTGGGTAATCTTACTAGCTATGAATGGATTACTCCCATGTGACTCGAATTGATTATAACTACTAGTTTATTTATTATGTTTTTCGAGTAATTGATATTACTAGATGTGGATGAGTGATTGAATGTGGATTGATTAAATTAAGCAATTGGCTTTGTGTAAACCAATTCAAGTAAAGCGGTATTATTTATTCATACTCGAATGAGTTTTTGAATAATGGGTGTCAGGTTTAGGGACGAGCGCCGTAAAGAACGCTGCTCAAAAAGCTCCGGCAGAGGAGTCATCAATACGATAAATTTTCGGCAAGGTAAACATTTGGTTTTATCTATATGTAAAGGTTTATTTATTTCTATGTGACTTTCTAGCTTATGAGTTCTATTGTGAATAAATGATTTTTAAGTGTTCTAATGTTACAATAAGAATTTGATGTCTTCGTGACAGATTATAATATTATGGTTTAGTTGTCTGTGTGACAAGCAGAAAGAAAAATCAAATGGTTGAGACGATAAAGGGTCGAATGTCTATGTGACGTATTTTATTTGCGTAGTGAAGACGTCAAAGGGGACGAAAACGAATTGTTAGACTGCAATGTCTACGTGACTAAACGTGACCCAAGTGTTCAAATTTATCCTTGTGACTGAGATAAGTTAAAGCTGATTTCGTTTAAGTGACGGAAGCTAAATTTTTGATGTAATGTGAGTTGTTCAAAAATAATAGAATATTGAGAAATGGCTATATTTTGTTAAGCTGTCTGAGTGATGATCGTATATTGATATGATGATTTACTTGTGTGGTGTTTTGTCGCCTGGGTGGCAAGACGCTTATTTCTGTGTGAAACCGTAGCGCAATTAAATAGAATTTTGAGAAAAGTTAGAGAACCATGAAAATTATTATGTGGTGTTTTGTCGCCTGGGTGGCAAGATGATTATTTTTGTGTGAAATCGTAGCGCAATGAAATACAATTTTGAGAAAAGATATGGAAACGCGAATATTAAATTTTCATAAATGAGTAAGGACATCACATTACTTTCTTTGTTCTATCTCTGAATTCATTAATGAACTCACTGAAATTTGCTTGAAAAATTTTCAGGTAAACTGTACATAAGCTTGCAATCTAGTGCCGCAGCTAGCATCCCAGCTAGGAGTGCCAGGAAGGGCTCATATCAGTTTCTTATGTCTTCTAAAAAAAATTAAAAATTTGGGGNAATTTCATGGCTAACTAATACCAGCTATCCTAAATGAAAGAAACAATACAATTTAAGATCAACCAAAAACTATCTATAATATAAAACAGGTGAGATACTAATTCATACTAATAAAATACTTATCTTATTTACGTTCCCTAAAAATGAAGAATTGTTGAAAACATACTAATTCATTTTTATCCAAATTTTAATAGCAAGATGTTGGGACTACCTTCTTGTTAGTCAGTCCAACTCATACTCAAATTGTTACCTGCTTATAGAAAATCAAATTCTATAGAAACAAGGATTCAAGATTCGTGTTCCAATTCAAGCAACAATCACATTATGCCACTAAGTGCAAAATAGGCAATTGAAAAATAATATAACCACTTAAAAACAAACAAAAATGGTGTCCCCAAGATTCTTTGTGAAAATATTCAGACCCTTATAGTGGGTAATGATAACAAAATTCCAACAATTTGACCAAAAATAGTTGCTTAAGATGTTCTCAAGGAAAATAGCTTGGGGGAAAAAACAGATAATTAAGGTAGTTTATGTGATGTTTAATTGTTCATAATCATGGAATATCTAGCAATGTCAAAGTCCAAGTGGTTGCAAGCTATGGAGCAGCAACATGACAAACACAATAATCACCAACTTGACAAGCTGAATTAATAACTCCTTGAAAATATCTCAATGGGGCAAAACCATCCAAAACGCTAAATTAGTTTTGGGCTAAAATTGCCATAAGCAAGATCTGGCCTACAAACTGCTATAGACAAACAAAGTTTTATCTAGAGCTGTAAAACCCGAAGACGCATGACTAATATATAATATTTGTCATAAGCATATTCAGATGTGACATGCATGCGTACGATTGACGTTTAGTATTTAATTATGAGTAATGATATGAGACCTAAACCTGAACGATGAATATTTTAAATATTTAGAGATAATTTTAGAAAGAATGATTATAGGGAGAATTGTTTTATTTAAAGTGTGAAAAATTAAATAAGAATGTTGACTTGTGATATTATTTTATTATTTTATGTACATTAGCACATGTGGAATTAATTTAGGTGACAAGCATGTGACATCAATTTATTGTTATAAAAACAAATAGTAATGGAATAAAATGTATAATGAGTGGTTAAGGGTCCGAGAGACGAAATTTAATAGATTGTCAATAATTTAAATGTATATCATAAATATATACATATAATTGTATATATGTATGTATATTATAAATATGGGTCATGATATAATAAATATGTGTATTGTATATATATATATATATATATATATAATAAAAAAAAGTCATGATTGCTAGTCCCACTTAGCAAGACATGCAAGGCATGTCTTGCATGCAATAAAGAAACAAAAAAAAAAAAGAGGGGGGGGGATTGCACTTTGGGATATTCGGCTAGAGCAAGAACAAAGAGGGAAAGAAGAAGAAAACCAAGGGAAGAAGGAGGAAAGAAAGAAAAGAAAAGAGAAGAAAATAAGAAAAAAAATATGTGGGTACAAGGTAAGAATTATGATTCATTTTCCTTCTTCTAATATGTAGAAAAATCCTATTTTTATTTAGGCATTTTGAGTGTTGCATGTGTTTCAAAGATGGTATTTTGTATGTGGTTAGATGTTGTATATAGATGTATGATGTTGGGTATGAGGTTTGATTAATGCATGAAAGTTACATCTTGATATTTATGTGGGTGTGTAAATTAAATTAGTATTGTTGTAAAAA
Organism: Ilex paraguariensis; assembly: GCA_963454935.2. Classification (NCBI taxonomy): domain Eukaryota; kingdom Viridiplantae; phylum Streptophyta; class Magnoliopsida; order Aquifoliales; family Aquifoliaceae; genus Ilex; species Ilex paraguariensis. The sequence goes on along the minus strand of CAUOFW020008279.1, from coordinate 573,197 downwards.
AAAAAAAAAAATTGAAGTGTGATGGTACTTAGAATGTTTTTTACTTGTTCTTGAATTTTCATGAAATTCATGGGTATGGAATCTCCATGCACTTGTATGATTTTACTGGGTATGTATAATTAGAATTTTTGTTAATTTTTCTTGAATTTTCATGAAATTTATGCATATGACATTTTCATGGAATTTTATGATTTTATTGGGAAATTATGTAGATTCAAATACATTTTGGTTTCTATAATTTTACGAGAAATGTTTACTTTGGATGTCATGGCTTCGAGTGGGTAATCTTACTAGCTATGAATGGATTACTCCCATGTGACTCGAATTGATTATAACTACTAGTTTATTTATTATGTTTTTCGAGTAATTGATATTACTAGATGTGGATGAGTGATTGAATGTGGATTGATTAAATTAAGCAATTGGCTTTGTGTAAACCAATTCAAGTAAAGCGGTATTATTTATTCATACTCGAATGAGTTTTTGAATAATGGGTGTCAGGTTTAGGGACGAGCGCCGTAAAGAACGCTGCTCAAAAAGCTCCGGCAGAGGAGTCATCAATACGATAAATTTTCGGCAAGGTAAACATTTGGTTTTATCTATATGTAAAGGTTTATTTATTTCTATGTGACTTTCTAGCTTATGAGTTCTATTGTGAATAAATGATTTTTAAGTGTTCTAATGTTACAATAAGAATTTGATGTCTTCGTGACAGATTATAATATTATGGTTTAGTTGTCTGTGTGACAAGCAGAAAGAAAAATCAAATGGTTGAGACGATAAAGGGTCGAATGTCTATGTGACGTATTTTATTTGCGTAGTGAAGACGTCAAAGGGGACGAAAACGAATTGTTAGACTGCAATGTCTACGTGACTAAACGTGACCCAAGTGTTCAAATTTATCCTTGTGACTGAGATAAGTTAAAGCTGATTTCGTTTAAGTGACGGAAGCTAAATTTTTGATGTAATGTGAGTTGTTCAAAAATAATAGAATATTGAGAAATGGCTATATTTTGTTAAGCTGTCTGAGTGATGATCGTATATTGATATGATGATTTACTTGTGTGGTGTTTTGTCGCCTGGGTGGCAAGACGCTTATTTCTGTGTGAAACCGTAGCGCAATTAAATAGAATTTTGAGAAAAGTTAGAGAACCATGAAAATTATTATGTGGTGTTTTGTCGCCTGGGTGGCAAGATGATTATTTTTGTGTGAAATCGTAGCGCAATGAAATACAATTTTGAGAAAAGATATGGAAACGCGAATATTAAATTTTCATAAATGAGTAAGGACATCACATTACTTTCTTTGTTCTATCTCTGAATTCATTAATGAACTCACTGAAATTTGCTTGAAAAATTTTCAGGTAAACTGTACATAAGCTTGCAATCTAGTGCCGCAGCTAGCATCCCAGCTAGGAGTGCCAGGAAGGGCTCATATCAGTTTCTTATGTCTTCTAAAAAAAATTAAAAATTTGGGGTGTATGTGATGTCAATATTTTGATTTTGTCATGTAAGCAACACTTGTAAATATTTTTAAGATATGCATATTCTACATGGTAGTAGGCCTGTGTGCCGTGCGATTAAGAAAAAAAAAATGATCCTATGATAAATATTTCTAGGATGGGTTTTCTTTAAATGTCATCTTATACTGTTTTATTAATAGCAGGATTGCCTAAATTTTATTTTTATAATAATAGTGTAGTGGGATTAGGGTGTTATAATTTTTGGTATCAGAGCCTAGGTTTATAGGTTCTGTAGACATGAATGTCTAGGTCTGCAGTGGACTAGTGAAGTTGGTTGAGTCAATGAGTAGAAATGGGTTAATGTGCTAATGCTAAGTACATGTGTATTTGTGTACGTTGTGAATTACAGTTAATTGTTGAAAGCCTAATGGATCCTCCTGAGGGTCAAAATCAAGGGGAAGCTGAAGGTTCACATGCTCCTGTTATGGCTGAGGCAAGGGAGGGATAACAACAAGAGGAAGGGAAGGTGAATAGAATCAATCTAATATAATTCAAAGGGCGTTGGAAGTGATGGTGCAGGTGGCGGCATCAACAAATTGAATTGTGGAATTGCAAACAAAGATTCAGGCAGCCACTAGGGCAAGACCACATGTACCCCCTGTGGAACCGCGAGGTTTATGAAATTGGATCCTCCGATGTTTGTTGGGACAATTAATCCATCAGAGGCGGAGGACTGGCTGAAACGGATGGAATCAATTTTTGAAGTTATGCAACTCTATGATGATCAACGAGTGACACTTGCATCCTTTATGCTTAAGGAGGAAGCACGATTTTGGTGGGAGGCTGCCAAACGACTGTTGCATGCACTGGTAGTAGGAGTTTAAGGTCAAGTAGCCGGTAATGTGGCTCTAGCACCACTGCATATTACTTGGAATCAATTCGTGAAAGTGTTCAATGACAAGTATTTTCCTGAGTCTTATTGGTATGAGCAGGAGATAGCATTTATGACTCTGACTCAAGGAAGGATGTTGGTGGCAGAGTATGAAAAGCAATTCACTACATTGTCACGTTTCGCAAAGGCTTTTGTTCAAACTGATGAGGCTCTGTGCAAGAAGTTTCAGTGGGGATTAGCTTACCCAATACGGAGTCGACTTTCTGCCTTTGAGCTAATAAGTTATGTGACCTTAGTTAATAAAGCTTTACCTGTTGAGAAAGATGTAAAAGAATTAGAGGGGCGACGGGAGCAATTCAAGAGGAGAAAGTTTGACACCGTTCTTGGTATGAGATCTCTATCTGGGGTCAGACTTCAGGACAGAAGGGGCAAGGATCGAGGTTCTCACAAATAGGTGTTGGAAATTCTCGTAAATCTGGTGGTTCCCGGGGTTATAATTCTTTTAAACCTCCGACAGGATTTTAGGGCAGGGGAAAATCGAGTGGATGAGACACTCATGTTACTTGTTTTAAATGTGGAGTGGAAGGTCATATTGCTCGAAATTGTCAAACAGGATCAGCTAGTGGAGCTCGACGATGTTATGAGTGTGAGCAGGTGGGACATTTTGCAAGTGAATGTCCAACCAAATCTGTCATGTCACCTTCAGTGGATAATGTAAATCTGGGGAGAAGAGACACATCAACATCGGTAGGGATGCAAGGTGTAGGTAAGGGGTCTGTTGGTGCTACTGGGATTCAGGGACGGGTTTTCACTATGACACAGTAGGATGCTTATGCGCCACCCAATGTGGTTACAGGTACAATTTCTGTATTAGGTGAAAATGCTCGAATTTTAATTGATCCCGGATCCACACACTCTTTTGTTGCACACACCTATAGTAAGCATTGGAAACACCATGCCACACCTTTGAATTGTCATTTATCCATAGCAACCCCGGTAGGTGAGGTAGTGGTAGTTAGCACTGTTTATAAGGCTTGCATAATTCGAATTGACACACGAGAATTATTCATGGATTTACTTCCACTCAATATGTGTGACTTTGATGTGATTTTGGGGATGGATTGACTATCAGCCTATCATGCCTCGGTTGACTGTTATAAAAAGGAGGTTACTTTTTAACCACTTGGCGATGCCGAATTTAAATTCCAAGGTGAACGAAAAGTAACTCCAAATTGTCTTATATCAGCAATCAAAGCTCGAAGGTTGCTTAAGAAGTGATGCCAATGTTATTTGGCATATGTGAGGTGTGTGGGTGAGGATAAAGTTGAACCAACAAAGGTACCAGTGATGAAGGACTTCGTTGATGTTTTTTTGGATGAATTACCTGGGTTGCCACCTGATCGGGAAGTAGAATTTGTGATAGAATTACTACCCAGAATTGCACCCATATCAATCGCCCCATATCGAATGGCACCAGCTGAGTTGAAAGAGTTGAAGGAACAGTTACAAGATTTATTGAATCGGAGTTTTATTCAATCGAGTACTTCAACATGGGGAGCACTAGTGCTATTTGTGAAAAAGAAGGATGACACTATGCGGCTATGTATTGATTATCGACAACTTAATAAGGTAACTGCTCGCAATAAATACCCATTGCCACGAATAGATGATTTGTTTGATCAATTGCAGGCAGCAAAAGTCTATTCCAAAATTGATTTAAGATCAGGATATCACCAATTAAGGGTAAAGATAATTGCTGTACCAAAGACGACATTTTGAACTAGGTATGGGCATTATGAATTTCTAGTTATGCCGTTTGGATTAACAAATGCTCCGACCGCTTTTATGGATTTGATGCATAGGGTGTTTCAACCCTACCTGGATTCAATTGTAATTGTGTTTATAGATGATATTTTGGTGTATTCTCATAATGAAATAGAACATGAGCAACATTTGTGAATTGTTTTACAAACTTTAAGGGACAAACAACTTTACGCCAAATTCAGCAAATGTGAATTTTGGATGGATAACGTGGTATTTCTTGGACATGTGGTGTCAAAAGATGGTATTCAAGTGGATCCAAAAAAAATTGAAGCCGTGGTAAAATGGGAGCAACTAAGGAATGTAACAGAAGTAAGAAGTTTCTTGGGATTGACGGGTTACTATCGTAGATTCATTCAAGGATTTTCCTCAATTGTAATGTCGTTGACCCGCCTCACTAGAAGGGATGTTAAATTTCAATGGGATGATCAGTGTGAACAAAGTTTCTAAGAGTTGAAAATAAGGTTGGTATCTGCACCTGTTTTAACCATTCCAACAGAAGGCGGGAATTTTGTTGTTTACAGTGATGCCTCACATCGGGGGTTGGGTTGTGTATTAATGCAAGATAGGAGGGTGATCGCCTACGCTTCTCGACAATTANTCTAGTGCCGCAGCTAGCATCCCAGCTAGGAGTGCCAGGAAGGGCTCATATCAGTTTCTTATGTCTTCTAAAAAAAATTAAAAATTTGGGGTGTATGTGATGTCAATATTTTGATTTTGTCATGTAAGCAACACTTGTAAATATTTTTAAGATATGCATATTCTACATGGTAGTAGGCCTGTGTGCCGTGCGATTAAGAAAAAAAAAATGATCCTATGATAAATATTTCTAGGATGGGTTTTCTTTAAATGTCATCTTATACTGTTTTATTAATAGCAGGATTGCCTAAATTTTATTTTTATAATAATAGTGTAGTGGGATTAGGGTGTTATAATTTTTGGTATCAGAGCCTAGGTTTATAGGTTCTGTAGACATGAATGTCTAGGTCTGCAGTGGACTAGTGAAGTTGGTTGAGTCAATGAGTAGAAATGGGTTAATGTGCTAATGCTAAGTACATGTGTATTTGTGTACGTTGTGAATTACAGTTAATTGTTGAAAGCCTAATGGATCCTCCTGAGGGTCAAAATCAAGGGGAAGCTGAAGGTTCACATGCTCCTGTTATGGCTGAGGCAAGGGAGGGATAACAACAAGAGGAAGGGAAGGTGAATAGAATCAATCTAATATAATTCAAAGGGCGTTGGAAGTGATGGTGCAGGTGGCGGCATCAACAAATTGAATTGTGGAATTGCAAACAAAGATTCAGGCAGCCACTAGGGCAAGACCACATGTACCCCCTGTGGAACCGCGAGGTTTATGAAATTGGATCCTCCGATGTTTGTTGGGACAATTAATCCATCAGAGGCGGAGGACTGGCTGAAACGGATGGAATCAATTTTTGAAGTTATGCAACTCTATGATGATCAACGAGTGACACTTGCATCCTTTATGCTTAAGGAGGAAGCACGATTTTGGTGGGAGGCTGCCAAACGACTGTTGCATGCACTGGTAGTAGGAGTTTAAGGTCAAGTAGCCGGTAATGTGGCTCTAGCACCACTGCATATTACTTGGAATCAATTCGTGAAAGTGTTCAATGACAAGTATTTTCCTGAGTCTTATTGGTATGAGCAGGAGATAGCATTTATGACTCTGACTCAAGGAAGGATGTTGGTGGCAGAGTATGAAAAGCAATTCACTACATTGTCACGTTTCGCAAAGGCTTTTGTTCAAACTGATGAGGCTCTGTGCAAGAAGTTTCAGTGGGGATTAGCTTACCCAATACGGAGTCGACTTTCTGCCTTTGAGCTAATAAGTTATGTGACCTTAGTTAATAAAGCTTTACCTGTTGAGAAAGATGTAAAAGAATTAGAGGGGCGACGGGAGCAATTCAAGAGGAGAAAGTTTGACACCGTTCTTGGTATGAGATCTCTATCTGGGGTCAGACTTCAGGACAGAAGGGGCAAGGATCGAGGTTCTCACAAATAGGTGTTGGAAATTCTCGTAAATCTGGTGGTTCCCGGGGTTATAATTCTTTTAAACCTCCGACAGGATTTTAGGGCAGGGGAAAATCGAGTGGATGAGACACTCATGTTACTTGTTTTAAATGTGGAGTGGAAGGTCATATTGCTCGAAATTGTCAAACAGGATCAGCTAGTGGAGCTCGACGATGTTATGAGTGTGAGCAGGTGGGACATTTTGCAAGTGAATGTCCAACCAAATCTGTCATGTCACCTTCAGTGGATAATGTAAATCTGGGGAGAAGAGACACATCAACATCGGTAGGGATGCAAGGTGTAGGTAAGGGGTCTGTTGGTGCTACTGGGATTCAGGGACGGGTTTTCACTATGACACAGTAGGATGCTTATGCGCCACCCAATGTGGTTACAGGTACAATTTCTGTATTAGGTGAAAATGCTCGAATTTTAATTGATCCCGGATCCACACACTCTTTTGTTGCACACACCTATAGTAAGCATTGGAAACACCATGCCACACCTTTGAATTGTCATTTATCCATAGCAACCCCGGTANTTTTATTTTTATAATAATAGTGTAGTGGGATTAGGGTGTTATAATTTTTGGTATCAGAGCCTAGGTTTATAGGTTCTGTAGACATGAATGTCTAGGTCTGCAGTGGACTAGTGAAGTTGGNGTAGTTAGCACTGTTTATAAGGCTTGCATAATTCGAATTGACACACGAGAATTATTCATGGATTTACTTCCACTCAATATGTGTGACTTTGATGTGATTTTGGGGATGGATTGACTATCAGCCTATCATGCCTCGGTTGACTGTTATAAAAAGGAGGTTACTTTTTAACCACTTGNAGCCTAATGGATCCTCCTGAGGGTCAAAATCAAGGGGAAGCTGAAGGTTCACATGCTCCTGTTATGGCTGAGGCAAGGGAGGGATAACAACAAGAGGAAGGGAAGGTGAATAGAATCAATCTAATATAATTCAAAGGGCGTTGGAAGTGATGGTGCAGGTGGCGGCATCAACAAATTGAATTGTGGAATTGCAAACAAAGATTCAGGCAGCCACTAGGGCAAGACCACATGTACCCCCTGTGGAACCGCGAGGTTTATGAAATTGGATCCTCCGATGTTTGTTGGGACAATTAATCCATCAGAGGCGGAGGACTGGCTGAAACGGATGGAATCAATTTTTGAAGTTATGCAACTCTATGATGATCAACGAGTGACACTTGCATCCTTTATGCTTAAGGAGGAAGCACGATTTTGGTGGGAGGCTGCCAAACGACTGTTGCATGCACTGGTAGTAGGAGTTTAAGGTCAAGTAGCCGGTAATGTGGCTCTAGCACCACTGCATATTACTTGGAATCAATTCGTGAAAGTGTTCAATGACAAGTATTTTCCTGAGTCTTATTGGTATGAGCAGGAGATAGCATTTATGACTCTGACTCAAGGAAGGATGTTGGTGGCAGAGTATGAAAAGCAATTCACTACATTGTCACGTTTCGCAAAGGCTTTTGTTCAAACTGATGAGGCTCTGTGCAAGAAGTTTCAGTGGGGATTAGCTTACCCAATACGGAGTCGACTTTCTGCCTTTGAGCTAATAAGTTATGTGACCTTAGTTAATAAAGCTTTACCTGTTGAGAAAGATGTAAAAGAATTAGAGGGGCGACGGGAGCAATTCAAGAGGAGAAAGTTTGACACCGTTCTTGGTATGAGATCTCTATCTGGGGTCAGACTTCAGGACAGAAGGGGCAAGGATCGAGGTTCTCACAAATAGGTGTTGGAAATTCTCGTAAATCTGGTGGTTCCCGGGGTTATAATTCTTTTAAACCTCCGACAGGATTTTAGGGCAGGGGAAAATCGAGTGGATGAGACACTCATGTTACTTGTTTTAAATGTGGAGTGGAAGGTCATATTGCTCGAAATTGTCAAACAGGATCAGCTAGTGGAGCTCGACGATGTTATGAGTGTGAGCAGGTGGGACATTTTGCAAGTGAATGTCCAACCAAATCTGTCATGTCACCTTCAGTGGATAATGTAAATCTGGGGAGAAGAGACACATCAACATCGGTAGGGATGCAAGGTGTAGGTAAGGGGTCTGTTGGTGCTACTGGGATTCAGGGACGGGTTTTCACTATGACACAGTAGGATGCTTATGCGCCACCCAATGTGGTTACAGGTACAATTTCTGTATTAGGTGAAAATGCTCGAATTTTAATTGATCCCGGATCCACACACTCTTTTGTTGCACACACCTATAGTAAGCATTGGAAACACCATGCCACACCTTTGAATTGTCATTTATCCATAGCAACCCCGGTAGGTGAGGTAGTGGTAGTTAGCACTGTTTATAAGGCTTGCATAATTCGAATTGACACACGAGAATTATTCATGGATTTACTTCCACTCAATATGTGTGACTTTGATGTGATTTTGGGGATGGATTGACTATCAGCCTATCATGCCTCGGTTGACTGTTATAAAAAGGAGGTTACTTTTTAACCACTTGGCGATGCCGAATTTAAATTCCAAGGTGAACGAAAAGTAACTCCAAATTGTCTTATATCAGCAATCAAAGCTCGAAGGTTGCTTAAGAAGTGATGCCAATGTTATTTGGCATATGTGAGGTGTGTGGGTGAGGATAAAGTTGAACCAACAAAGGTACCAGTGATGAAGGACTTCGTTGATGTTTTTTTGGATGAATTACCTGGGTTGCCACCTGATCGGGAAGTAGAATTTGTGATAGAATTACTACCCAGAATTGCACCCATATCAATCGCCCCATATCGAATGGCACCAGCTGAGTTGAAAGAGTTGAAGGAACAGTTACAAGATTTATTGAATCGGAGTTTTATTCAATCGAGTACTTCAACATGGGGAGCACTAGTGCTATTTGTGAAAAAGAAGGATGACACTATGCGGCTATGTATTGATTATCGACAACTTAATAAGGTAACTGCTCGCAATAAATACCCATTGCCACGAATAGATGATTTGTTTGATCAATTGCAGGCAGCAAAAGTCTATTCCAAAATTGATTTAAGATCAGGATATCACCAATTAAGGGTAAAGATAATTGCTGTACCAAAGACGACATTTTGAACTAGGTATGGGCATTATGAATTTCTAGTTATGCCGTTTGGATTAACAAATGCTCCGACCGCTTTTATGGATTTGATGCATAGGGTGTTTCAACCCTACCTGGATTCAATTGTAATTGTGTTTATAGATGATATTTTGGTGTATTCTCATAATGAAATAGAACATGAGCAACATTTGTGAATTGTTTTACAAACTTTAAGGGACAAACAACTTTACGCCAAATTCAGCAAATGTGAATTTTGGATGGATAACGTGGTATTTCTTGGACATGTGGTGTCAAAAGATGGTATTCAAGTGGATCCAAAAAAAATTGAAGCCGTGGTAAAATGGGAGCAACTAAGGAATGTAACAGAAGTAAGAAGTTTCTTGGGATTGACGGGTTACTATCGTAGATTCATTCAAGGATTTTCCTCAATTGTAATGTCGTTGACCCGCCTCACTAGAAGGGATGTTAAATTTCAATGGGATGATCAGTGTGAACAAAGTTTCTAAGAGTTGAAAATAAGGTTGGTATCTGCACCTGTTTTAACCATTCCAACAGAAGGCGGGAATTTTGTTGTTTACAGTGATGCCTCACATCGGGGGTTGGGTTGTGTATTAATGCAAGATAGGAGGGTGATCGCCTACGCTTCTCGACAATTAAAAAACTCACGAGCGTAATTACCCTACCCATGATTTGGAGTTGGCTGCAATTGTGTTCGCCTTGAAATTGTGGGGACATTACCTATATGGAGAGACTTGTGAAATTTATACTGATCATCAAAGCTTAAAGTACTTGTTCACGCAAAGGAGTTGAATGTACGACATAGGAGATGGATGGAGTTATTGAAGGATTACAATTGCACTATTTATTATCATCCAGGGAAGGCAAATGTAGTGGCAGATGTGTTGATTTGTAAATCATCGGGATTGTTATTGTGTGTGCAATGTGCGCGGGTGAATGCCTTGGCAGAGCTAAGGGCTTTAGGTGTGGAATTTCAACTGTTGGGAAATGTTGTTGTAATGGGGCAAATTAATGATAGAATGATATCTGAAGATCAAATCCATGATGCACAACTACAGGGTTCATTTGTGAAGAAGATAAAAGAGGAGATTGGAAGTGGGCGTCAAACTGATTTTAAAGTGCCAAAAGATGATGTGAGATCCTAAATTTTTAAAAGTAGTTTAAGTATAAAATATAAGGAGTTTTGATGTGAAAGTATAAGAAATATTAAAATTTTGTGGTTGATATATATAATAAGTGAAATAAATGAGAGCAAAGTATAAATACTTTAACTCTTATGATGCTTTGGTTTTCACCCATGTGAAGACTTTGACAAAAAAAAAGAAGAGACAAGACAAAGTAAAGAAAAAGAAAGAGAGAGAAAGAATAAATAAATATATGAAGTAAAGGAATTGCAGTTAGCATTGATTGGGAAAGATTTTTTTCAACACCTGCCAATTAATTTGGCAGAAGATGTCCCACCTTCATAGCATATAAAGATAGCCAAAAATAAAAGAAATTGGAGGAGGTCTTGAAAGATAAATCGAGAGACAAGGAGAGGGAGTTGTTTGGCCGAAACAAAGAAGAGAAAAATGGAAAATAGAGAGCTAACCGAAAGTAAGAAGAATAAAACAGAAAGCTGAGCTATTGAATTCAAATAATGATTATGAGGTACGGGGTAGTATGCAATATGCTCTCCTTAAATCTCTTTGCAAAGAGTATTTCTTGATTTATCCTCTGATTTGTATTCCAACTTGTGCTATCGTTATTTTTGAATTTCGATTGAATATCGTTGAATATTTTGATGTGATTGATCGTGTTCTTGATATCATTGATCATGTTCTGTGGATATTGAGACGGGATCGTGGCAGCCAATAGCCGATGCATCGCCAGTCAAGAGACCCGTGGGATTAGGTTGAGGTGGGATGATTGGTGAGGTGTTAGATTTGTGTTAAGATTCTACATGATATGTGATATGCAAATTTGATATTTGTATCTGTTGAATGAGATACTTTGTGATACTCGATTATTTGTTATTCAATGTCCTTAAGTATATTTTTCCTCGTCATATTGTATACTTCCCCGCTTTATTTCATATTTTCAGGTTGATTTTAGTGAAAAGATCGGAATGAGATAATCAGAGTATTAAAAATGAGGAGATAACATAATTGATGTTTATTTGTATTGAGAGATTTATTTATGGTGACAAATTTATTTGTATTGGAAGATGATTTTGATAAATAAAATTTTATTGGGACAATTAGCGCTCTGCTATTTTTATTTGGATCTTTTTATATCAATTAATGTCTCCGAAAAAAAGAGAAAAATCGAGGCGTTACAGATATGTTGATGTTTGGAAATTGTCTTTACGTACCCAACGACCTAAAAATTAAACGCATGATTTTGCAGGAGGCACACAATTCTGCCTACGCTATGCACCTAGGGAGCACTAAGATGTATCATGATATTCGGGAATTTTATTGGTGGATGGGAATGAAACGGTAAATAGTTGAGTTTGTGTCTAAGTGTTTGGTATGTCAACAAGTAAAGGTGGAGCATCAGCGACCTACAGGACTACTTCAACCACTCCCTATTCCATAATGGAAATGGGAACATATCACGATGGATTTTGTAGTGAGTTTGCCCTGAACCCAGAAGGGACATGATGATTCCATTTGGGTAATAGTTGATCGNGTGATTTTGGGGATGGATTGACTATCAGCCTATCATGCCTCGGTTGACTGTTATAAAAAGGAGGTTACTTTTTAACCACTTGGCGATGCCGAATTTAAATTCCAAGGTGAACGAAAAGTAACTCCAAATTGTCTTATATCAGCAATCAAAGCTCGAAGGTTGCTTAAGAAGTGATGCCAATGTTATTTGGCATATGTGAGGTGTGTGGGTGAGGATAAAGTTGAACCAACAAAGGTACCAGTGATGAAGGACTTCGTTGATGTTTTTTTGGATGAATTACCTGGGTTGCCACCTGATCGGGAAGTAGAATTTGTGATAGAATTACTACCCAGAATTGCACCCATATCAATCGCCCCATATCGAATGGCACCAGCTGAGTTGAAAGAGTTGAAGGAACAGTTACAAGATTTATTGAATCGGAGTTTTATTCAATCGAGTACTTCAACATGGGGAGCACTAGTGCTATTTGTGAAAAAGAAGGATGACACTATGCGGCTATGTATTGATTATCGACAACTTAATAAGGTAACTGCTCGCAATAAATACCCATTGCCACGAATAGATGATTTGTTTGATCAATTGCAGGCAGCAAAAGTCTATTCCAAAATTGATTTAAGATCAGGATATCACCAATTAAGGGTAAAGATAATTGCTGTACCAAAGACGACATTTTGAACTAGGTATGGGCATTATGAATTTCTAGTTATGCCGTTTGGATTAACAAATGCTCCGACCGCTTTTATGGATTTGATGCATAGGGTGTTTCAACCCTACCTGGATTCAATTGTAATTGTGTTTATAGATGATATTTTGGTGTATTCTCATAATGAAATAGAACATGAGCAACATTTGTGAATTGTTTTACAAACTTTAAGGGACAAACAACTTTACGCCAAATTCAGCAAATGTGAATTTTGGATGGATAACGTGGTATTTCTTGGACATGTGGTGTCAAAAGATGGTATTCAAGTGGATCCAAAAAAAATTGAAGCCGTGGTAAAATGGGAGCAACTAAGGAATGTAACAGAAGTAAGAAGTTTCTTGGGATTGACGGGTTACTATCGTAGATTCATTCAAGGATTTTCCTCAATTGTAATGTCGTTGACCCGCCTCACTAGAAGGGATGTTAAATTTCAATGGGATGATCAGTGTGAACAAAGTTTCTAAGAGTTGAAAATAAGGTTGGTATCTGCACCTGTTTTAACCATTCCAACAGAAGGCGGGAATTTTGTTGTTTACAGTGATGCCTCACATCGGGGGTTGGGTTGTGTATTAATGCAAGATAGGAGGGTGATCGCCTACGCTTCTCGACAATTAAAAAACTCACGAGCGTAATTACCCTACCCATGATTTGGAGTTGGCTGCAATTGTGTTCGCCTTGAAATTGTGGGGACATTACCTATATGGAGAGACTTGTGAAATTTATACTGATCATCAAAGCTTAAAGTACTTGTTCACGCAAAGGAGTTGAATGTACGACATAGGAGATGGATGGAGTTATTGAAGGATTACAATTGCACTATTTATTATCATCCAGGGAAGGCAAATGTAGTGGCAGATGTGTTGATTTGTAAATCATCGGGATTGTTATTGTGTGTGCAATGTGCGCGGGTGAATGCCTTGGCAGAGCTAAGGGCTTTAGGTGTGGAATTTCAACTGTTGGGAAATGTTGTTGTAATGGGGCAAATTAATGATAGAATGATATCTGAAGATCAAATCCATGATGCACAACTACAGGGTTCATTTGTGAAGAAGATAAAAGAGGAGATTGGAAGTGGGCGTCAAACTGATTTTAAAGTGCCAAAAGATGATGTGAGATCCTAAATTTTTAAAAGTAGTTTAAGTATAAAATATAAGGAGTTTTGATGTGAAAGTATAAGAAATATTAAAATTTTGTGGTTGATATATATAATAAGTGAAATAAATGAGAGCAAAGTATAAATACTTTAACTCTTATGATGCTTTGGTTTTCACCCATGTGAAGACTTTGACAAAAAAAAAGAAGAGACAAGACAAAGTAAAGAAAAAGAAAGAGAGAGAAAGAATAAATAAATATATGAAGTAAAGGAATTGCAGTTAGCATTGATTGGGAAAGATTTTTTTCAACACCTGCCAATTAATTTGGCAGAAGATGTCCCACCTTCATAGCATATAAAGATAGCCAAAAATAAAAGAAATTGGAGGAGGTCTTGAAAGATAAATCGAGAGACAAGGAGAGGGAGTTGTTTGGCCGAAACAAAGAAGAGAAAAATGGAAAATAGAGAGCTAACCGAAAGTAAGAAGAATAAAACAGAAAGCTGAGCTATTGAATTCAAATAATGATTATGAGGTACGGGGTAGTATGCAATATGCTCTCCTTAAATCTCTTTGCAAAGAGTATTTCTTGATTTATCCTCTGATTTGTATTCCAACTTGTGCTATCGTTATTTTTGAATTTCGATTGAATATCGTTGAATATTTTGATGTGATTGATCGTGTTCTTGATATCATTGATCATGTTCTGTGGATATTGAGACGGGATCGTGGCAGCCAATAGCCGATGCATCGCCAGTCAAGAGACCCGTGGGATTAGGTTGAGGTGGGATGATTGGTGAGGTGTTAGATTTGTGTTAAGATTCTACATGATATGTGATATGCAAATTTGATATTTGTATCTGTTGAATGAGATACTTTGTGATACTCGATTATTTGTTATTCAATGTCCTTAAGTATATTTTTCCTCGTCATATTGTATACTTCCCCGCTTTATTTCATATTTTCAGGTTGATTTTAGTGAAAAGATCGGAATGAGATAATCAGAGTATTAAAAATGAGGAGATAACATAATTGATGTTTATTTGTATTGAGAGATTTATTTATGGTGACAAATTTATTTGTATTGGAAGATGATTTTGATAAATAAAATTTTATTGGGACAATTAGCGCTCTGCTATTTTTATTTGGATCTTTTTATATCAATTAATGTCTCCGAAAAAAAGAGAAAAATCGAGGCGTTACAGATATGTTGATGTTTGGAAATTGTCTTTACGTACCCAACGACCTAAAAATTAAACGCATGATTTTGCAGGAGGCACACAATTCTGCCTACGCTATGCACCTAGGGAGCACTAAGATGTATCATGATATTCGGGAATTTTATTGGTGGATGGGAATGAAACGGTAAATAGTTGAGTTTGTGTCTAAGTGTTTGGTATGTCAACAAGTAAAGGTGGAGCATCAGCGACCTACAGGACTACTTCAACCACTCCCTATTCCATAATGGAAATGGGAACATATCACGATGGATTTTGTAGTGAGTTTGCCCTGAACCCAGAAGGGACATGATGATTCCATTTGGGTAATAGTTGATCGTTTAACCAAGTTTGCTCATTTCCTCGTGGTAAAAACAAACTTTCCTTTAGAGAAATATGCAAAATTGTATGTGGATGAAATCATGCGTTTACATGGAGCACCGGTGTCAATTGTGGCAGATAGGGATCCAAGGTTTACTTCACGGTTTTGGCCAAGTTTACAACAAGCTCTAGGTACCACACTAAAGCTCAGTTCAACTTTTCATCCTCAAACGAATGGACAATCAGAAAGGATGATCCAAATTTTAGAAGACATGTTGAGAGCTTGTGTAATGGAGTTCAGGGGTAACTGGGATGATCACTTACCCTTGATTGAATTTGCTTATAATAATAGTTTTCAATCTAGCATAGGCATGGCTCCGTATGAAGCACTATATGGACAACGTTGGACCGAGGTGGGGGAACGAAAGATACTGGGTCCAGAATTAGTGCAGGTAACGGTGGACAAGGTGAAAGTGATACAAGAGCGATTAAAAATCGCTCAAAGTCGACAGAAAAGTTATACAGACAATAGGAGACGACATCTAGAATTTTTTGTTGGTGATCAAGTATTTATGAGAGTTTCACCGTGGAAAGGGGTTATGCGGTTTGGGAAGAAAGGAAAATTAAGTCCAAGGTACATCGGGCCATTTAAGATACTTGCAAAAGTTGGAGCTATCACCTATCGTTTAGCATTACCGGCGAATTTGTCTCGGTTACATGATGTATTTCATGTGTCAATGCTCTGAAAATATGTAACTGATCCCTCTCACATTCTAGCAAAGGTGTCAGTGGAACTAGGAAATGATTTGATTTATGAGGAGAAACCTGTGGTGATTTTGAATCGACGGGAGCAAGTGCTTTGAACGAAAGTCATACCATTAGTGAAAGTATTGTGGCGCAATCAAACAATCGAAGGAGCAACTTGGGAAGCAGAGGAAAGCATGCGAATCAAGTATCCTCATTTTTTTCAGACTGGTAAGTCAAATTTTGGGGACGAAATTCCAAAGGAGGGAAAAATTGTAAAACTCGAACACGTATGACCAATATATAATATTTGTCATAAGCATATTCACATGTGACATGCATGCGTAGGATTGATGTTTAGTATTTAATTATGAGTAATGATATGAAACCTAAACCTGAACGATGAATATTCTAAATATTTAAAATATTAGAAGAAAGAAAATGAATCATAATTCTTACCTTGTACCCTCACTTTTTTTCTTCTATTCTTTTCTTTCTTTCCTCCTTCTTCCCTTGGTTTTCTTCTTCTTTCCCTCTTTGTTCTTGCTCTAGCCGAATATCCCAAAGTGCAATCCCCCCCCCTCTTTTTTTTTTTTGTTTCTTTATTGCATGCAAGACATGCCTTGCATGTCTTGCTAAGTGGGACTAGTAATCATGACTTTTTTTTTATTATATTATGACCCATATTTATAATATACATACATATATACAATTATATGTATATATTTATGATATACATTCAAATTATTGACAATCTATTAAATATCGTCTCTCGGACCCTTAACCACTCATTATACATTTTATTCCATTACTATTTGTTTTTATAACAATAAATTGATGTCACATGTTTGTCACCCGAATTAATTCCACATGCGCTAATGTACATAAAATAATAAAATAATATCACAAGTCAACATTCTTATTCAATTTTTCACACTTTAAATAAAACAATGTGGATTGATTAAATTAAGCAATTGGCTTTGTGTAAACCAATTCGAGTAAAGCGGTATTATTTATTCATACTCGAATGAATTTTTGAATAATGGGTGTCAGGTTTAGGGACGAAAGCTGTAAAGAACGCTGCTCAAAAAGCTTTGGTAGAAGAGTCATCAACACGATAAATTTTCGACAAGGTACGTATGTACACTAACATTTGGTTTTACCTATATGTAAAGGTTTATTTATTTCTATGTGACTCTCTAGCTTATGAGTTCTATTGTGAATAAATGACTTAAGTGTTCTAATATTACAATAGGAATTCGATGTCTTCGTGACTGATTATAATATTATGGTTTAGTTATCTATCTGACAAGCGGAAAGAAAAATCAAATAGTTGAGACAATAAAGGGTCAGATGTCTATGTGACGTATTTTATTTGCGTAGTGAAGATGTCAAAGGGGACGAAAGCGAATTGTTAGACTGCGATGTCTACGTGACTAAACGTGACCCAAGTGGTCAAATTTGTCCTTATGACTGAGATAAGTTATAGCTGATTTCGTTTAAGTGACGGAAGCTAAATTTTTGATGTAATGTGAGTTGTTCAAAAAGAGTAGAATATCGAGAAATGAATATATTTTGTTAAGCTGTCTGAGTGACGATCGTATACTGATATGATGATTTACTTGTGTGGTGTTTTGTCGCCTGGGTGGCAAGACGGTTATTTCTGTGTGAAACTGTAGCGCAATGAAATAGAATTTTGAGAAAAGTTATAGAACCATGAATATTATTGTGTGGTATTTTGTCGCCTAGGTGGCAAGATTATTATTTCTGTGTAAAATCGTAGCGCAATGAAATACAATTTTGAGAAAAGATATGAAAACGCGAATATTAAAATTCCATAAATGAGCAAGGACATCACATTACTTTCTTTGTTCTATCTTTGAAATCATTAATGAGAACTCACTGAAATTTGTTTGAAAAATTTTCAGGTAAACTGTACACAAGCTTGCAGTCCACTGCCGCAGCTAGCAACCCAATCAGGAGTGTCAGGAAGGGCTCGTGTTAGTTTCTTATGTCTTCTAAAAAAAAATAAAAAAAAAACTTTTTGGATTGTATGTGATGTCAATATTTTGATTTTGTCATGTAAGCAACACTTGTAAATATTTTTAAGATATGTATATTCTACATGGTAGTAGGCCTGTGTGTCGCGTGCTTAAAAAAAAAATAATTCTAAGATAAATATTTCTAGGATGGATTTTCTTTAAGTGTCATGTTATAATGTTTTATTAAAAACACGATTGCCTAAATTTTATTTTTATAATAATAGTGTAGTGGAATTGGGGTGTTACAAAGCAACCCAAAGGAACGATACCATGTCATGGTCTTGGAGTACAATATGAATATGACATAGGAGATGATGTCACCGAGGTACAGAGCTAACTCATAATGGTTTAAAATGGCAATCTTACTTATCAGTCTAAGTTATTTAAAAGGGTCAATCTCATGTTGCATACCTGTATTTCGGTGTAACGAATTTTCATAATTTTGCCCCCTCGCAGTCTGTCGTTGATATCAGAGATGACTTAGCATGAGCTGTGGTAGAACAAGAATATTTTGTTGATAAAAAAAAATATTCCCATCAAAAGTATGGATTCTTTTTTTGTCAGACCTTCGTGACTTTGCCTTGATATTTTGTCTTCCCTTGAAGAACTCCTCAAAATTATGGATTCTTTTTTCGTCTAGTTTTTGATATGAGGATTGAGTTTCTACAAATACGGTAGATTTCATGTAAATTTAGAAACAAAACCAAAAAAATTAAAATTAAACCCAAAATCCATTCTAGCATAAAAACAAAAAGTAGATCTACAAAGGAACTGTGGGCAGAACCTATAATACAATACAAGTAGAAAGAGAATTAATACCTACACATGCCAAAATTTCCCATGAACCAAAATTTGGTCTTCTGACATAACCCCCACAACCCCCAAGCACAAAAAATAGAAAAAAGAAGTAAAGTGTGCTTCTAAACAACCACACTTCTATGCAATCAGATCATAAAACCCAAAAACAGCTTAGTAAAATAGACAAAACCCTTTACTGTTTCATGGATTCAAATTGCGTCAATCAAGCAATCAATCAGTACATATGAGAGAGAGAGAGAGAGAGGGTTTAAAAGAGGCGTCATCGTCAACAGAGTTGGCAGCTGGTATAAGAAGCTCTCGATCTCAACAATGAAATTAACACTCAAAACCCAAATTTCAAAAATACTCCAAAAATCCCCAATTTGAAAACCTAAATTTCGCCAATCTTGTGACTGTGCGTGGTATGTGTGTGTGTGTGTGTGTGATCTGTGTGTGTGGGTGTGTTATAGGAGAGAGAGAGAGAGAGAGAGAGAGAGAGAGGAAGAGTACCTGGGCGACAACAGAGAGAGGGAGACATGGCAGAAGCTTGATCTGCTTCTTGTGTGAGTGAGAGAGAGGGAGAAAGTCGTGAGAGAAAGAGAGAGACGTTATGGTTGCCGCTGGCTTGGGAGGGAGAGAGCACCCCTTTCTCTGCCTTGGTTGTGTGTTGGAATGGGCAGGTGATTTTTGGGTCGGGTTGGGTTGGGTTGGATGTGATGGTTAGGTTTGGTTAAGTTGGGGTTGGATGTGATGGTTGGGTGGGGTTAAGTTGAATGAGATGGATTTAGGGAGAAAATATATAGACTTTTGAATTTGAATGAGATGTATTGTGAGCTTTTGGATGTTGAAGCCTTTGGATGAATGAAGACCATACAATCAGCTTATTGAAGCCCTACTCTGTTTTATTTGGATTGGATGTGATGGTTGAGCTGAGTTAAGTTGAATGAGATGGATTTAGGGGGAAAATATATGGACTTTTGAATTTGAATGAGATGTATTGTGAACCTTTGGATGAATGAAGACCGTACAATCGACTTATTGAAGCCTCGCCTGTTTTTATTTGGGTTGGATGTGATAGTTTGGTTGGGTTAAGTTGAATGAGATGGATTTAGGAGGAAAATATATGGACTTTTGAATTTGAATGAGATGTATTGTGAGCCTTTGGATGTTGAAGCCTTTAGATGAATGAAAATCGTACGATCGACTTATTGAAATCCCGTTCTGTTTTATATTATAGATAAATCGTCACATCACACCAGAGGTAATTTATGAAACATGTATATAAAGTATAACGGTGTGTAGTGATATTTCAAAAACTAGAAGGGTGTTATTAAAATATGATTTAAATTCACGGGATGTTAGTGAGATTTATCCTAAAATTAATAATGCTACGATGAATCATGAAATGATGTGATACCCAAACATATTATGCCTATAAATTCAAATTTTTATCACCAAGTTTCTCTTTTGTCTAAAATTCCGAATTCTGTTGGTGTTGTCCATGGTACCAAAAAAAAAAAGTTAGCATACCTCCATTTAGAATCCATTAATTAATAAAAAGTATTTATTTATTTCCAATTGCTCCTGGGATATGGGCATTAACTTAAAAGCGAATATTTCTAATTGAATATAGGCATCACACATGTTAAAATTACCAAATGTATTAATTATATCATGTCTCATGCTAAAATGATAATTAAAATGGATTAATTAAACCACTATCTCTTGGCAACCAATATTCGTAAGTAAACCAGCTAGTTAAATTCTAGTTCCATTTCAATTAATTAGTCACGTTAACTTTGTTAGTATAGCACGATAAGGCGGTCAATATTTTTTTAAAAGTAAAAATTGCTTATTTTTTGAATTGTTTTTGTCTTATTCACATTTTTGTTTTAATGTTTGTCTTCCCACTATATCCATTGCCCATATTTGTGTCAAATCTATCACTTTGCACCTGGAATAAAAAATAAAAAATAAAATAGTGCAACTAATGCCAATTAATTGTAATAGCTCTGGAGTGGCGCGCATGCACCACACTAAGTGTGGTCCATGACAGTATCAAATTCTTTAGAATTACCTATTTATAAGGAAATCATAATTGCCTTAATTGTGAAAAAAAGTGTCCTTATAATCTTTCTTTATATATCAAAGGCACAGGACAAGATGTGTATATCACTTTTGAATTTAACTAGCTCGAGAGAAAATGAAGATGAAACCTTTCTCAACAACCATCGTATGTCAAGTTCTCATCGTGGTGGCATTCATGGTAATTGTGGTGCGTGGCTGTTGCCACCGAGGCTGCGGTGGTGGACACATTCACTCAAGTGCCTCAACTTATTCAAGTTTTGCCATGACCACTTTATTCAAATCTTATTTTGTTGATCGTCTCATCTACATCATCCTCACTTATTTATTGGCGTACGCTACCACCTAACTAGTTTGGGGTTTATTATAATTTGTTTTCCTTTTTCTGTGCATATATAGCACCAACTGTTTCCGGATGATTATGTTCCATATGCTTGTTTCTGGAGCAACTTGATGTATATGGTGATTCATATATAAATATATCTAATATTAGGAATATTTTCATGCACGAGATTTTTAAATTTAAAAGGTCTTCCACATAGTAACACCAAACATTTTTTATTTGTGTTCTCGGGTGTGTGCTTCTTTAATTTAGTTGTATACACCAACTTGGTATTCCAGTGCATACATTAACCGAAATTAAGGCAAATAAGAATCTATCAATGGAAGGGAGGAGGACAAGCCTTCAAGCTTTAACCAGTGGGGGACAACCTTCAACATGTATACCAGGGGCAGTAGGACAACTTGCATAAGGGCAATGATCATCTAACTTCATACCCCACCACGCGGCTCCATTGATACCGTGTCCCTGTAATGTGAAGTAGCAAAGTATGGCCAGGAAAGCAACCCCAGCATCAAGCCCTGCAGATAGAATGTAGTTATGCCTCGCCCACCAACCCTTATACCTCCTATACACGACGAAGTTGAAGAAAATGCCCACAGCCAACCAACAGATGTAGTTTACGGCCCTGGCTGGTGGCCCCGGGGCACTTGACAGAATAATCGGCATGTTTATTAGCTTTATCCATTTCTGCTCTGGAAATTTCCGAGAAAGGAACCAAACAGGCAAAGGTGAAAGAATCCCAAACAGAAAGAAATAATTCATCTTGGAATATATTCCAAGCCTACCAAACATGCGGAGAGGCCCAACAACACCCCATATCACTGATGCGTTGTAGAATACATCATCTCCAGGGCATGTCCACGGGCTTCCTTCAGGCAATTTAGATTTATTGCATATGAATTCCACCGTGGTCAGGAGCCACCAACCTGTTCCAAAGTAGACCGATGATGCAACTAGTGTTCCCACTAATTTAATTACCAAATTATGATCAAGTGTTAGTGTCACTTAAACAATTCCATTCTGCCCCAGTTAGATCAATCAAAAAATGGTAATTAAAAGGAGTTGAAACGGGGGCAGCTAAGCTTAGCGATTACCTGAACAAGGAACATGGATTTTGGGGGGATTTTCATGTAGTGACCTAGCTTAAAATCGGAGAGAAACGTAATGGCTTGTGACATGCTTATGTAACCATAGGTTTTGAAGGCCACATTGGCAAGCGGTTTGCCCGGATACATGTAACCAATAATCAGCTCGGTGATGACATTTAATCCTGGTTGCTGTACAAATATTTCACAATCTGATCAAGTAATAGAAGGAAAAAAAAGTCACTAAAAAACCTTGTGATACATACCTGGTTTGTCGTAGCGGTAATCACACCAATTGGAAGGGTGAAGAACAGAGCCAAAACAATTGCCAATAGGACTCCCCAGTAAGGAAGCTATAATTGTCTGCCAAATCCTTCACAGGCAAGCAATGCCAGTCCAATTACCACTATCAAGATTGTGTGAAACCACCACTGAGGGACAGGATCATAGTTTTTCTTCATTAGTCTAGTGTGGACATCACCAAAACTGTCTTGCACAGATGCCTTTGATTGTCGCCAAATTGTTCTGAAATTGACAAACCAGGATAACCAGAATTACACATCCAGCCCGTGTTTACACTAATCTGTAGAAAATAAATGCAAGCGAGAACAAGAAATATACCTCCCATGGAAGAGTGCAACATGAGAGATTGTGGCGGCCAATGTTGCAAAGCTTACCCCATAGGCAAATACAAATGCGATGCTCAAATTAACCTTGCTATAATCATCATATCCTTGCTGAATGAATTGGAAGGTTGTCTCATTTAAAATAGTTGAAACATTGTATGATCCTCCATCAGCATCGAACACATCTGTAGAGTAAATTGGGAATCGTTTGGCTCCGTACAGGTTGCTCCAGTAGGCAATTGGGATCATAATGTAGAGAACTATAATAAAACTAGCCAGGACATTCATGATAGCAAATCCAGGGGTGGCTAAGGGACTTCCCAAGAATGCTGATACGGTTGCCCAATCAAGAGCAAATCAGCCAACACCGAGGCCAGCGAGACCATAACCAATTTGATGTGCTGTGACAGAGTCCTTCCATATCCAACAGACAAAGGAGAGAGCAGTTACAGATTGAAACAGAAAGTTAGGCACGATGTAGTATGAGAAGCTTGATATAAGGACCACAAGGAAGAACTGCAGTCTCGTCAGGCCTCCTTTTGGCCTATTCTCATCCTCATGCAAAGCCCTAAAAGTTCAAAATAGAGTTTGAGCAGGAACACACACACACACACGAAGAAGGAGAGGGAGGGAGAGAGAGATCACCTAAAGAGAGAAACCTGAACCATATTGGAAGGCCACCACATGTATGGTGAATCAACTAGGAACTTCCGGAAAATACCAGCCCAGCCATATCCAAGCAACTATATATTCCAGCAATTAAGAACCATCAGAGAAAACAAAGAAAAAAAAAAAAAGAACGGAGAATATTCGGAAAGTTTGAGGCAAGATACAATTTTCATTGAATATAACACGTCCTCTTATAGACAGTTTCACAATGAACATGGGCACGGATGATAAATATTGACAGTAATATAAGTGTTGGTTACAAATACAAGCAAGTATAAATAAATTGAGTAGACTAGATAAGTTGGACCGAAATAAATGAACCTGAGTAGTCTGCGTTAGTAACATCGCTGCCACAGCATTAATCTTCCGCTTATAGAATGCCTTCACGATCGTAATAATGCCCAATGCGTAAACAGGACTTGAGCCTGAATTAGCAAATATGGTGATCAGAACATGCTCTTTCAAGTTGAAAGGCCCCGGATTTAACGAAAAGGACCATTTGGTTCCGGGAATGCGTATTGATTTGTTGGGCAGATATGCAGCCATAAGCTTTCCAATGGGAAGTACCACAATTTGGGCTGAAACAGAGGACACATATAGTGGATTCTGGCGATAACCAAAGAATTGGTTCAAGAACGCCAGAAGAGCGCAAGAAGTGAGCCCCAGAACCCATGTCCGGAAGGTCAAGCATGGTAACGATGGATCATCCGTAATTGGGACTGTGAGTCGGACTTGCTCAATTGGAGAATCATTCACCTCATCTGCAGAAAACTTTGTTTCAGCAGTATATATACCAACCAGGTTCTCATGAACATGGATCATAAAAACTTGCTGTTTAAGATGGAAAAAAGAAAGCGCACGTAAAAAGAAAGGGTGTATGCATTGATGATAATGACAAAGATCAAAGGGTGTTTAAAATCCAACTGCTTAATTAATGGCCATTTTGGACGTGTAATACTAGAGAATAATGGTTGGGAGTCACAAGGATGAGAAGTAGGGGTGTCAAAGTGTTGGATTAAATGGATGACCGTTGAAAAACATGTAAACTCAAACATGACAAGTTTAATAAATAGATAAAAAATCTCAACATAAATATGAATCATTTAATAAATTGGTAATATGACACGACTCGTTTAATCCGAAGTGGGGGCGGGGGTATAGTCTCCATCTCCGTACCTGTTTAAAAAAATTCCGTCTACCACTTCTGTTAACGGGTATAATTTTTATCTCCATGCTTGTCTGAGGATAAATTTGTAATCCTCACTCCCGTCCCATTCCCCCGCCTTCACCCTTGCCCCCGTCCACCTTACCCGTCCCAGCCCAAGCTCAAGCCCAAACCCAAGCTAAGCTCAAGCTCAAGTTTAAGCCAANATCCTCACTCCCGTCCCATTCCCCCGCCTTCACCCTTGCCCCCGTCCACCTTACCCGTCCCAGCCCAAGCTCAAGCCCAAACCCAAGCTAAGCTCAAGCTCAAGTCTAAGCCAACATAATCCAAAATTTTAAATAAATCTAACATTCTAAATAATCCAACATAATTATAAAATATCATAACATAATTCAAGGTTTAACATTTACAGCATAATCCAACATAATATAATTAAAACTTTATTTACAATATAATTCAACATAATATAATTAAAATTCTATCTCCCATGTAAATCCAATGCATCATGCAACATAATATAATATAGCATAACATAATCCAACAAAAGAAAAACATAAAAACACAAAAATCTACACTTTTACAAGTCAAAAACATGAAAAAATAAATTAAAAAATAAATAGTTTTTTAAAAAAAATTATTTAATAATATGTATATTTGTATTCATAGCAATATGTATATATATAAAATAAAAATAATAATAACGCGTAAAGCGGGGCGAGAAAGGGATAAGTGTCGGTCTATCCCCGCCTTCATCCTCGCACGGGTTTATATGGGTATTCTCGTATGCGTCTACCGTCCAATACGTATAGTTTATTTTCGATCCAAACGAAACGGATTTGGATGAATAAGCATTTGTATTGATGTTTGACAGACCTAATAAGAAGCATATCAAACATAAATGAAAACGTAGTAAAGATATAAAGCAGCTCCAAAAGAGACAAAAATCTTCTGTATCTATCTATATTGGAAAACT
This sequence comes from Ilex paraguariensis, assembly GCA_963454935.2. Classification (NCBI taxonomy): domain Eukaryota; kingdom Viridiplantae; phylum Streptophyta; class Magnoliopsida; order Aquifoliales; family Aquifoliaceae; genus Ilex; species Ilex paraguariensis. Next base: position 547,366 of record CAUOFW020008279.1, on the reverse strand, counting down.
TTTCATTGGTGTTTCTTCTTTCCATCATTGGAATAAAGTAGAAGAGGGTGAATGAAGCTCACCAGATGGTTCAGACGTGAGTTTGTCCAGAGCAGGCTTCTTGGGCTCAGATGACACTGGAGTTGTATTGCTCTCCGAATGCTCCATGTTTCACACACAACACAAGTGCACGAAAAAGATCCGAATCTGTATGCTATTACTACCACTATAGTCTATATATATTTATAATAAGAAGTTGGGAACAGAATTCTTTAACGTACGGAGATTCCAATCTGTATTCTTTTTACCACCTTTCATTTTCGCCCGTTTCATTCTTTTAACCTTCTTGTTTGGTTTGCCCTTTCCGTCACTAAAGTGGGTCCAGAGAGAAACGAATGTCAATTACAACTCATTCTTGTGATATATCAAGAAAGTATATAGACAGAGAGAAGCAATGGTTGAAATCGCCGTCAACATTTAGTAAACATTGGAACATAATTTAGAGACATAATGAGTTGTCACCAATGAAATGATAGTGAAATGTATTTGATAANGTAATAATGCCCAATGCGTAAACAGGACTTGAGCCTGAATTAGCAAATATGGTGATCAGAACATGCTCTTTCAAGTTGAAAGGCCCCGGATTTAACGAAAAGGACCATTTGGTTCCGGGAATGCGTATTGATTTGTTGGGCAGATATGCAGCCATAAGCTTTCCAATGGGAAGTACCACAATTTGGGCTGAAACAGAGGACACATATAGTGGATTCTGGCGATAACCAAAGAATTGGTTCAAGAACGCCAGAAGAGCGCAAGAAGTGAGCCCCAGAACCCATGTCCGGAAGGTCAAGCATGGTAACGATGGATCATCCGTAATTGGGACTGTGAGTCGGACTTGCTCAATTGGAGAATCATTCACCTCATCTGCAGAAAACTTTGTTTCAGCAGTATATATACCAACCAGGTTCTCATGAACATGGATCATAAAAACTTGCTGTTTAAGATGGAAAAAAGAAAGCGCACGTAAAAAGAAAGGGTGTATGCATTGATGATAATGACAAAGATCAAAGGGTGTTTAAAATCCAACTGCTTAATTAATGGCCATTTTGGACGTGTAATACTAGAGAATAATGGTTGGGAGTCACAAGGATGAGAAGTAGGGGTGTCAAAGTGTTGGATTAAATGGATGACCGTTGAAAAACATGTAAACTCAAACATGACAAGTTTAATAAATAGATAAAAAATCTCAACATAAATATGAATCATTTAATAAATTGGTAATATGACACGACTCGTTTAATCCGAAGTGGGGGCGGGGGTATAGTCTCCATCTCCGTACCTGTTTAAAAAAATTCCGTCTACCACTTCTGTTAACGGGTATAATTTTTATCTCCATGCTTGTCTGAGGATAAATTTGTAATCCTCACTCCCGTCCCATTCCCCCGCCTTCACCCTTGCCCCCGTCCACCTTACCCGTCCCAGCCCAAGCTCAAGCCCAAACCCAAGCTAAGCTCAAGCTCAAGTCTAAGCCAACATAATCCAAAATTTTAAATAAATCTAACATTCTAAATAATCCAACATAATTATAAAATATCATAACATAATTCAAGGTTTAACATTTACAGCATAATCCAACATAATATAATTAAAACTTTATTTACAATATAATTCAACATAATATAATTAAAATTCTATCTCCCATGTAAATCCAATGCATCATGCAACATAATATAATATAACATAACATAATCCAACATAAAAAAAAAATATAAAAACACAAAAATCTACACTTTTACAAGTCAAAAACATGAAAAAATAAATTAAAAAATAAATAGTTTTTTTTTAAAAAATTATTTAATAATATGTATATTTTATTCATAGCAATATGTATATATATAAAATAAAAATAATAATAACGGGTAAAGCGGGGCGAGAAAGGGATAAGTGTCGGTCTATCCCCGCCTTCATCCTCGCACGGGTTTATATGGGTATGCTCGTATGCGTCTACCGTCTAATACGTATAGTTTATTTTCGATCCAAACGAAACGGATTTGGATGAATAAGCATTTGTATTGAAGTTTGACAGACCTAATACGAAGCATATCAAACATAAATGAAAACGTAGTAAAGATATAAAGCAGCTCCAAAAGAGACAAAAATCTTCTGTATCTATCTATATTGGAAAACTTTTCATTGGTGTTTCTTCTTTCCATCATTGGAATAAAGTAGAAGAGGGTGAATGAAGCTCACCAGATGGTTCAGACGTGAGTTTGTCCAGAGCAGGCTTCTTGGGCTCAGATGACACTGGAGTTGTATTGCTCTCCGAATGCTCCATGTTTCACACACAACACAAGTGCACGAAAAAGATCCGAATCTGTATGCTATTACTACCACTATAGTCTATATATATTTATAATAAGAAGTTGGGAACAGAATTCTTTAACGTACGGAGATTCCAATCTGTATTCTTTTTACCACCTTTCATTTTCGCCCGTTTCATTCTTTTAACCTTCTTGTTTGGTTTGCCCTTTCCGTCACTAAAGTGGGTCCAGAGAGAAACGAATGTCAATTACAACTCATTCTTGTGATATATCAAGAAAGTATATAGACAGAGAGAAGCAATGGTTGAAATCGCCGTCAACATTTAGTAAACATTGGAACATAATTAAAGAACATAATTTAGAGACATAATGAGTTGTCACCAATGAAATGATAGTGAAATGTATTTGATGATAGGTTTCATTGTAGTATTAATGAATTCATTATCATATCATTTGTGATAACTCATTATGTCTTCAAATTATATTCATAAATTATATCCCAATAACATTGCTCTTTAGTAAATACAAGAAGGCCAACACTAACTACAGAATGACAACGGAAATAATATTTTTTACTCATTGCATTTATTAATTTTGGAAAAAAAACCAGGAAGTTGTACATATTTTTTTCACATTAAAAGTAAAATTGCATTTCTTCCTCGCACTAGTCGGTATTTTAAATGTCATATTTTCTGTGCCTATATAACTCGGTATTTTTTTTCACAACAAAATATGAACCACGGAAGCCAAATGACATCCAGTTTAGTCTTTATTAAGGGGATTAAAGGAAATAGATTAGGCGTAGATCTAATGTTATGAAACCCAAGTGAATCTCGTGCATGTCTCGCACCCATTAGGCAACATTGCAACCTTGAAAACTGAACATTTTTACTCACCGGAGACGCTGGTGTGCTTTGCAATTGCTGAAAGAAATGTGGTAATTGGTTCATAAAGTGATTAAATATTTGGCACCTAATTTATTATTTAATTTAATTACACATATAATTCATATTTTTTATATTATTTAAATTTGTTTACGTCCAATGCACGCCGTGCCTTTACTAGTGTATATATATATATATATATATGTTAGGCTTTAATTGAATATGTTGTCCCATTCTTTAAAAAAAAAAAAAAGATTACAACTGGCTTGTTACTCCACGTTCGTGATTATGTTTTTTAGTTTCTGTTTGGATTGAAGGAACAAAAAAATTGAGGCAAATATATTAGGAAAGTTGTGATTCTTCCTATGTTAAAACTAATACATATCGGGTGGACTGCTGTGATTCTTCCATCATTAATCTCCAAGTTCACTGTTTCCAAAGTTGAGACATAAACTTTTATTAGGAATCATTAGTAATTTGGGTCCCAGAGCAAACAAATTAATCAAGGACAAGAGTCCCAGAGCAAGCAACCTAGATAGGATAGCAGCAGTACGCAACAATTGATCACATATACCCCCATTTGTGTTTCGAAATGAGTTGCAGAGCTAGTGAGCATGTGTGAAGCAGAACCCTTAGTCAAATATCATCACAAGTTAGCTGGAAACAGCTGCTGTTTGAGGATCAATTCTTTGTCCAGCTTTTCAGGATTTCACCCTATACCTTCTCTTTTTCTAGAGGGTCTCCTCAGCCTTCTTAAGGTGAGTCTCGGCAAAACTTCCTCAAACAAGGGAGCACATAAACAGTAGAAAACGAATATATGGCATCTCTACTAAATTTAAACTAGATCTATATGCCACAAAAAACCTGGCTTTCTGGGAATTTTTTCCTTTGGATCACTTTAATGGAGAAAAAGGGAACACCTAGGCAGTGCCTGATGTTGGAAATATTAGCATTATACACAAACTGTTGGAGATCCAGGCCAGAAAATCGCATCTAACATGATATATAAACAGAGAGGAATATTTTATTTCTCTCTCAAGAAATAAATTCAAGAATTTTTCACAAGAAAACTCTCAAGACCTCTATGGGATCTCTCTCTTTCTCCCTCTCTCTNAAAAGGGAACACCTAGGCAGTGCCTGATGTTGGAAATATTAGCATTATACACAAACTGTTGGAGATCCAGGCCAGAAAATCGCATCTAACATGATATATAAACAGAGAGGAATATTTTATCTCTCTCAAGAAATAAATTCAAGAATTTTTCACAAGAAAACTCTCAAGACCTCTATGGGATCTCTCTCTTTCTCCCTCTCTCTCACTATTTTGTGAAATGATTTTGACTTTCATTAGGCCCTCTATTTATTGGGACTTTGTAGCAAAAAAAAAAGTGGGCTTCCAAAAATTCTAGTTGGCAAAAACTCTAGCAGAAAAATTTCCGGCAACGATCTTTTCGGCGACAACTTTTCCGGCGAAAGCTTCGGGATAAGGCTTTTGGATCCTTCAATTCTCCCCCTCCAGAACCATTAGAAGAGAATGTATTCAGACATTCATCCCAACTATATATCTGCACAACTCAAGCTTCTGCTGAGTAACCACCTTTGTCAACATGTCTGCTGGATTCTCCTTTGTGTGGATTTTCACTAATTTCAACAATTGTTGCTTCATCACCTCACATATCCAATGATAACAAATATCCATATGCTTCATCCAGGAATGGTACATTGAGTTCTTGCTCAAGTCCAAAGCACTCTGACTATCACAATGTACCTTGTATTCCTTCTGTTTAATACCTAGTTCTTGGAAAAACTACTTTAAGCACAATATTTCCTTACCAGCTTTTGCTGCAGCAATATACTCTACCTCTGTCATGGATAAAGCTATGCACTTCTGCAACATTGACTGCCATGACACAGCTCCCCCTATAAAAGTGTAGAGAAAACCTAATGTAAATTTTCTACCATCAAGATCTCTTGCCATATTTGTTTTTGTATAGCTTTCCAAAACTAGTTCTCCTCCCTCGTAATACAAACATAAATTTGATGTACCCTTAAAGTATCTGNTGGATTCTCCTTTGTGTGGATTTTCACTAATTTCAACAATTGTTGCTTCATCACCTCGCATATCCAATGATAACAAATATCCATATGCTTCATCCAGGAATGGTACATTGAGTTCTTGCTCAAGTCCAGAGCACTCTGACTATCACAATGTACCTTGTATTCCTTCTGTTTAATACCTAGTTTTTGGAAAAACTACTTTAAGCACAATATTTCCTTACCAGCTTCTGCTGCAGCAATATACTCTACCTCTGTCATGGATTAAGCTATGCACTTCTGCAACATTGACTGCCATGACACAGCTCCCCCTATAAAAGTGTAGAGAAAACCTATGTAAATTTTCTACCATCAAGATCTCTTGCCATATTTGTTTTTGTATAGCCTTCCAAAACTAGTTCTCCTCCCTCGTAATACAAACATAAATTTGATGTACCCTTAAAGTATCTAAGAATCCACTTGACTATTTCCCAATGTTCCTTCACTGGATTGGAAAGAAATCTGCTTACCATGTCCATTGCATAGGCAATTTCTGGCCTTATACACATCATTACGTATATTAGACTCCCAACTACTAAAGAGTATGGAACCGTTGTCATATCTTCTATCTCCTTCTTCGATGAGGGACATGAATTCTTACTTAACTTGAAATGATTAGCTAGTGGAATGCTCACTAGCTTGGCAGTATCCATGTTGAACCTCTGGATCACCCGTTCAACGTATTTCTCCTATGATAGCCACAATTTCTTGGTCTTTCTTTCACGAGCAATCTATATGCCTAGTATCTATTGAGTTGGCCATAAGTATTTCATGTCAAAGGACTTGGACAATTCCTTTTTTTAACTGATTAATCTTTGTTGCATCCTTTCTGACGATTAGCATGTCGTCAACATAAAGTAGGAGTGCAACAAAATTGCCATCCAAGAATCTCTGAACATAAACACACTGATCTATAGTAGTCCTCTTGTATCCTTGACCTACCATGAATGAGTCAAACTCAACTTGCAGACCATATTTTCCTTTCCTGGAACTTCGAAACCTTTCGGTTGTTCCGTATAGATTTCTTCATTTAGATCTCCATGAAGAAATGTTGTTTTCATGTCCATTTGTTCAAGCTCAAAGTTTAAACTGGCTTCTAGTCTGAGAATGACTCGAATTGAGGACATCTTAACAACTAGTGAGAAAATCTCATTAAAGTCGATCCCTTTCTTTTGTTGGAATCCTTTAACGACCAATCAAGCCTTATACTTCACCAGTTTTTTGCTGCTATCTTTCTTCAGCTTGAACACCCATTTATTCCTCAATGCTTTCTTGCCTTTTGAAAGCTTCACCAGCTCATAAGTTTGATTTTTCTGCAAGGAATCCATCTCATCCTACATAGATTGCATCCACTTGTCTTTATCCGTAAGAGCCTGTGCTTTTTGGAAGCTCTCTCGCTCCCCCTCATCAAGAAATAGAATATAGTCTGAATTCAGATTTCCACTCGATGAAATATATCATCTTTCAGATCTTCGTGATTCAGGCTTGTCTGCTGTATGAGGTATACCATCATCTGATTGATGTGATGGTCTTGTAGCATCTGGTAGAGGGGGTTGCAATTTCCCTGCTCAACACCTTCTTCATTATGGTCTGGAACAGTGTCATGTGCATTGGAACTAGAACTATTAGACTTTGTGGGATTTTCAAAGTCCTCATATACCTTGTTTTCATAGAACACCACGTCCCTGCTCCTGATGATCTTTTTATCCTTTGGGTCCCATAATTTATATCCAAATTCTTCATCTGTGTAGCCTATAAAGATGCACAGAGTGGTCTTGACATCAAGCTTCTACCTCTGCTCCTTGGATACATGTTCAAATGCCTTGCACCCAAATATTCTCTAGTGAAAATAGGAGGGATTCTTACCAGACCACACCTTCTTTGGAATATCAAAATTCAACAGTACTGACGGTGATCTGTTTATCAAATAACAAGCAACACGAACAACTTCACCCCAGAATGGCTTCGGCAGCTTTGCCATACTGAGCATGCATCGAACTCTTTCTACAATGGTTCAATTTATCCTCTCCATTAGACCATTATGTTGTGGGGTACATGGAACTGTCTTTTCATGTCTGATACCATAATTACCACAGTATTTTTTGAACTCTCTAGAAGTGTATTCGCCTCCATTGTTTGTTCGACAGCTTCTTTCCCGTTTCCCGCTCTACCATGGCATGGAAACTTTTGAAGCATTCGAGTACTTGGTCCTTTGTCTTTAGGAAGTATACCCACACTTTCTGTGAAGCATCATCAATAAAGGTTAGAAAATATCTATTTTCGCCTAATGATTCTACCTCTAAGGGACCGCAAACATCAAAGTATAACAGGCATAACAACTTTGATCTCCTCTTCATAGAGGAACTGAATGAGACTCGATGGTGTTTACCAAACAAGAAATGTTCACAAGGATTAAGAGCAATCTAATGTAGTACTTGTGCATTCTACAATGGTAGTGACTGTATAACTTAGCAAAATTTTTGTCAATGAATTCCGCAGCAAGACCAAATTCACCATATCCCAACAATGTTAAACTTAGTTTGCATGAAAAATTAGTGTATCATTTCAAGAAAAAATAAATATATATGTTAACTACAAACATAAAAAAAATATTTAATTACCAAGGGTTATACAATGATAGGGGCTTATTTTTCAACAAGTAACTTATGCCATTGGGTCACATTTCTGATTGGGACAAAATCCCTAACTAGGGTTCCAATCTCTATAATGAAACGNCAATCTAATGTATTACTTGTGCATTCTACAATGGTAGTGACTGTATAACTTAGCAAACTTTTTGTCAATGAATTCCGCAGCAAGACCAAATTCACCATATCCCAACAATGTTAAACTTAGTTTGCACGAAAAATTAGTGTATCATTTCAAGAAAAAATAAATATATATGTTAACTATAAACATAAAAAAAATATTTAATTACCAAGGGTTATACAATGATAGGGGCTTATTTTTCAACAGGTAACTTATGCCATTGGGTCACATTTCTGGTTGGGACAAAATCCCTAACTAGTGTTCCAATCTCTATAATAAAACATTGTGCATTTTCGCCAACAAGGTCACCCACCCTTGTGGGGATCTCANGAAACGTTGTGCATTTTCGCCAACAAGGTCACCCACCCTTGTGGGGATCTCAACACGTAATTTCCTATGTACTGCTAATAACTTCTTTGTAGTCTTTCCTTGAGTAAGACCTCACCCTCATCTCAAGGTCAACCCTGTCAAGCACAAAAAAAAAATTGAATAACAGAAAATAGTTTAAATTCAACTTAAGAAAATAAAATCATAACTTTGTTGTTATCTTCAGTATGTGGACTAGGCATAATCGATATCGGTGAAACAATCGTCCCACCATATGGCACATTTGGCGTGTAGGTGCAGATAAGATGAGTTTATATTTTTGAGGCATATGTGTTTCGAAACATTAAGATATTTAGGTGATTATGCAAATATTCAATCATAAATAAAATAAATGAAAAATAATAAATAATCATACATATCTGGATCAACATCAGATTCAAAAATACTATTCATATCTTCTTCAAAATTACTATACTCTAATAGTGTCTCATCATCGTTTTCACAAATGAAATCATCATTGATATCCTTATCTTGTATGTTTTTAGATGTCATAGCCCTTTTACTTGGAATAAGCACAGGATCGAGCTCGGTCCTACAAAATGGGTAAGTATCACAATCTTCAACTTCTATAGGAACATCCTCAATGGTTTCATCTTGTTGAAATACATCCCTTTAGACTGAAAAGTTCATCATCACCTACTTCTATGTTAGGTAACTTTGGTGTATCCCATATGCCTCAATGTTGGATCCGTTGTACTATTTGCCAATGTAGACCATACTTAGTGTCATTAACATAGAAGACTTGTTGCACCTAACCAGGTAGGACAAATGAATCATCTTTGTACTAGCAACCTCTAACATCAATACTTATGAAATGTGCATCAATATGCACTGTTTTCCCCTTAGTAAGATTGAATCATTCACATTGGAACAGAACAACATAAAACCCAAAAATATAACTCATTTCCCATACTTTTAAACAAGTAACCGTAGTAGTCAATTGTTTTGCTCTCATGATCCCCCTTCAACAACCAATCCATTATTTTGGATTTTACAACAGTTGTCACGATCTTTGGTGTAAAATTGGATTTCATTACATATGCAACCCGAATACATTCTAATCATAAAATTAGGACTATTTGCTAATGACCATAATTCATTAGTAGCTTCAGTTGAACCTTTATATCGCAATTGATTGATGTACAAATGAACCATAAGGAAAACAATATTACCATTTTTGCACTAAAATAGACAATAGACTACACTTAGTATTTCATAAAATATTACTTACTCATTTTTCAAACCACTTGGGAGATTCTAGTTGATGCCTTCTTTGACGGTTCTACTCATTTTGCTCTCGCAATAGATGTAAATCATTTTTTTTAAAAAAAAATTTAAATCATGCATTCACATATTTAAAAGTCAACTTACTCTAGATACGAATCTATCTCAGGGTTGTTATGCAAAACGAACCACTGAGCCATATCATGCTTTTTCTACGACACCTTGGTTGCATTTGTTATTGTTCCAAAGGAACGAACATTTTGCGAGAACACCATCAACTCCGAACTACACTCATCGCCATCGTTATTTTGTTCCTCATGATTAATACAGTTTTCATCCCATTAGATATAGTGAGCAAAAAGTCAAACACTCATTCATAATATAAGCTTCTATAAACGAACCTTCAAGATGAGCTCGATTGCCGACATACTTATTTAAAGTGCCAAGGTACTTTTATACAACACAAGTACAATCAAATTTAAGCTAACAATACATGTATTGATGTTAGAAGGATTATTACCTTTCAATTGGGTACATCTAGTGGTAATGAACCAGTCTGACAAGAATTGCCTCCCGAAGCAAGTGCACAACTAAATGGACCATAACATCAAAGAATGCTAGTGGAAAAATATTTTTCAACTTGCAAAGTATTAAAGCTATTCGACCGTGGGATGTCTTCAAGTCTTTAATCTTCAATGTTTTTTAACACAGTTGCTAAAAAAAATTGTCTAACTCAAACAAAATAGTATATATTTCTTTGTCAAGATACCCACGTATTCCAATCGAAATGAGCAGCTGTAAGAGAACATGACAATCATGATTTTTCAAACCCAATATTTTTCTATCCTTAGTACTTACAGATCTCGAGATATTTGCTGCATAGCCATCAGGCTACTTATATGATTTTAGGAACTCGCAAAAACCATCTCTCCTTCGGGGACAATGTGTACCATGCTGGGGGTTTTACATAATAGTCACCTTGCTTCTAGTGGTGCAATTCTTTCCTTATATTCAAATCTAGACAAGTCCTTTTATTATCCTAATTCTTTCCATCTATACTAAGCAATGTTCCAAGAATGTTGTCACATATATTTTTCTCTATACGCATGACATCAAGGTTGTGTCTGAGGTATAGTTTTTCCTAGTATAGTAGCTCAAAGAAAATGTTTTTCTTTGTCCAATTGATTTCCTTGGATGTGCATTTTTTTCCCTATTGCTTAGATGCTTCCCAAACTTTACATTTGTCAATGATTGTAGTTGTTTCAAAATCTCATTCCCAGATAGCTCTAATGGTTTCAACCACTTCTTATATTTACCGTCAAACAACTTACTCTAACGCCAAGCGTGCTCTTGAGGCAAGTAACAACGATGTCCCATGTGGCATATTTTACTTATCAATAGATGGGATGATGTATCGTAGTTACAAATTGGACATGCCATATAACCTGTTGTACTCCACCCAANTAATGGTTTCAACCACTTCTTATATTTACCGTCAAACAACTTACTCTAACGCCAAGCATGCTCTTGAGGCAAGTAACAACGATGTCCCATGTGGCATATTTTACTTATCAATAGATGGGATGATGTATCATAGTTACAAATTGGACATGCCATATAACCTGTTGTACTCCACCCAATCATGTAACCATAAACAGGAAAGTCATTAATGGTCCACATAACAGTCGCATGCATTTGAAAAGTCTCTTTGTTACATGCATCATAAGTTACTACCCCAACTTCCCATAGTTCTTTCAACTCATCGATTAACGGTCGCATATAGACATCGATATCTTTCCCAGGTGATTGTGGACCAGGAATAAGCAATGACATAATGAAGTATGGATCTTTCATACATTTCCATGGAGGCAAATTGTAAGACGTAAGTATGATAGGCCACATGCTATATGTGTTGCTCATGTTTTCAAAAGGGTTAAAACCATCGGTGGCTAACTTTAATCTAACATTACGTGGATCGNATACATTTCCATGGAGGCAAATTGTAAGACGTAAGTATGATAGGCCACATGCTATATATGTTGCTCATGTTTTCAAAAGGGTTAAAACCATCGGTGGCTAACTTTAATCTAACATTACGTGGATCGCGAGTGAAGGCGAGTTATTTAAAATCAAATTCTTGTCATTCTATAGCATCGACAGGATGCCTTGACCCATTCTCATCATCTACTCACTTATCATTATGTCATCTTATATCTGTTGCAATCTTCCTTGACATGTATAACCTCTATAACCTTGGTTTCAATGAAAAATAATGCAGGATTTTATGAAAAATCTTCTTACCCTTGCCGTAATTGACCCTATATCTAGATTCTTCNTAAAATCAAATTCTTGTCATTCTATAGCATCGACAGGATGCCTTGACCCATTCTCATCATCTACTCACTTATCATTATGTCATCTTATATCTGTTGCAATCTTCCTTGACATGTATAACCTCTATAACCTTGGTTTCAATGAAAAATAATGCAGGATTTTATGAAAAATCTTCTTACCGTTGCCGTCATTGACCCTATATCTAGATTCTTTGCATCTTGGATAATTTTCTCTATTTTCATTCTCTTTCCAAAATAATACACAATCGTCCTTACACGCATGAATGAGAACATCTTGAATGACTTATTGCTCCACTTGTTCAACATTTTCATGTGAAGTAATTTTACAATCGTTGATAGCAAAATAAATTATGTGAAACTCGGATACACCTCACGTTTAGGATCTTGCTCTAAATTTTCAAACTTCTCCACATCCTCTTTATCACCATAATCACCAGTTTCACCAAAATCAGATTTCCACCAAATATTATATGTAAGACCCCATATTAAAAAAAAATAAAATAAGGATAATATTATCTTAAAGGTTCTCCTAAGATGAATAAAATGATGATAAAAAATTAGAATTATAGTTGAAAGACTGATTATAAAGTTTGAGTTTTGCGCGTATTTACATTGAGATAAATTGAGTTTTGGAGATGTTTTGGAGTAAAAAGTGTGGCTAAGTAATTTTGTAAATATTTTTAGATCAAAATAAGGTTTCTATTGAATCCAGAAGATCGAAAAACCTTGGGAGAGGTAATATGGGGTGTATTAGAAATTAAGAAGTATTCTAAAGTTAACACATATTTTGGAAAGGATTTGGATAGAAAGAAATTTGACACTGCCTTAGTATTTTGGTCATAACTTTTTAATCTTAACTCCAATTGATCTGATTTTTGGATAATAAAAACTATACTTCAAGGGCTACAAACGTGTATGTCACAAAAATTTCGTGAATCAACTTCTAACTAGGTTAAAATCGAGCTAGAAGTCAGGGGTATGTTGTTAGACGCGTCCGGATAGAAGAAACACGCGTCCGGATGCACCGGACAGAAGTTGGACGATCTGTGTTGAGAGTTTTTTTCACTTTTGGTATTTTAAATACCTAAGGAACGACCCTTAGACCTAGGTTTAACAATTATTCATCCAAGAAAATCCTAGAAAGCTTGAGAGGAAGCAAGAGAAGAGACACGTGGAGGATTCTTGCTTTGGGATTGAGTCAAACAAGCTAAAATTATCTTCAAACATCGGATTAAAGGTAGAAGTTCTTTCTCAGATTCATTCATTGATAATTAGGGTTATACAATATATCTTTTTCATTATTATTATGATATAAATAATTAATTTACAATATTTTACGTTCTTTTGATTCCATAATTCGTTTCTTGAACAAAATATATAATTTACTTCCACGATCTATTCTTTCTTGATTACAAAACCATAGTTCTTGATTACTATCAATTCAAATATATTTTTTTTGTGAGATCTCTTGCATGTTTTATTGAATTATTCATTTGAAAAAGTTATGGATCAATGATTCTTGGTTGTAGTTGAATTTTATGAAAAGTATTTTTTTTATCTCTTGTATTGATGGGTGCGATGAACGTGGGTTGCATTCGAATGCGTATTGTAGAGTGTTAGAGGTTTTTCTACCTTGAGGGGTTTGGTAGTTGCTTAAAACTCGTAAGGGATTTAGTTTTTTGCGAGAACTAACCACTATTTGTTCACGTAAGTTCGAGATTGGGGGCTAGTGTACTAATCCTAGAAAAGGATACGTCAATGCTAATACGTCGGTACACACCTTCCGAAAGTGTTTTAAGTGTAGTGGCCTTGTGGGGTTTGATTTGAGATGGTTTGTGTTGTGGGTGGATGAGATAGGTTCGGTGTGTAGATTCACGGTAGTCTACCTGTGTACATGAGATATTATGTTAAGAATTATGGTTTTTGTGAATGATTCTATTCTATTATGAACTCTACTATTTTATACCATAAACTTGACATCTGATAATCTGTCACTGTTTTATTTCAAAATTATATATATTATTTTACAAACTGTGACTTACTTATTTTTCATGATTTCTAAACCTTATTTGGGTTTGAGAAGGTTTTTCTACTGGGCTTTATTACTCACCTTACCATAACATTTTTCAGATTTTAATGTTGAGGAGAATCTAGAATTAGATGGGCAAGTCGACCTCGAGAACGAAGAGGGTCAGTATGAGGATCCTGAAGTGGAGGTTTAGAGATGCTTCAACTTAGTTTAAATTATTTTATTTGAGATACTTCTATTAAACAATGTTTCAACTAGTTTTAATTATTCTGCTGCTAGATATTTTTGCTTTTGAATTGTAAGTTAGAGAAGTTTCAATGTTTTATTGGTTTTAGTATTTATTCCTTGTCAAATTGATGAACGGCTTATTTCTTAATGATTATTTTTAGTTGCTCTCATGGTTGGATGGTTTGTAAATAGTAATCTCTTCCAAGGTAGATTTTGGGGCGTTACAGTATCCATGAAAGTTCCCATACCCAAGTCTTTTAACAAATTAGGCAATTCATCACGATCATCAGTCTTAGTGTTTGTCATGTCATCTTGGACAGTTTCACTGATTTTATTGTCCTTATTGTCTTCATTCGAAGGGACAAGTTCCTTATGATGTACCCACACCATGTAAGAAGCCATAATCCCTTTCCATCACAAATGAATTTCCATAGTCTCTTCAGTATGCCATTTGAGATTCATACAATTTTTACATGGACATTGAATTTTTCCATTTTGTCCCATTCGTGGCATTGCAAATATGATAAATGAGTTCACCCCATCAATGTATTGCTTACTTGATCTTTTCCTAACTGCCATTCGTGGCATTGCAAATCTAACATTTTCCTAATTGCCATCCAACCACTATCTATTGCAATTAATGTACCTACGAAACGCGAGTTTTGTTAACTAATTAAATGGAGAGACACTAACTAAAATAAAGGTACATCCATTCCTAAACTATCCAAAACTAGACAACTCAGAAAATCATATCACCAAAAAAATATTCTTTAAATATGATGAAACTTTTAAATGATTCTAACATTATATGCATGAAGAAATACATTATAGATATTAACCTATATGCTTCACTAAAAATATCTCGGTTGTGATATATGATTTAAACACGACTAAACTTTCTAAATTTTAAACTTGCATTATGTTTAACATAATTTTCTCAAAGTAATATTTATCAAATTGAACAAAATTTAAAAATTTATTACATTTATCTCAAATAGAAAGAAATTGGAATTTATCACATTTGGATCAAAATCATGAAATTGAAATTGAACTCATTTAACTTCCATGAAAACAAAATCATTTAACTTATCATAATTTAAATAAATTAGGAGAATTATTGATTGAAAATTTTATGAAATATAAATATAAATTAAAATTTAATACAACAATTGTAAATGGACAAAGTGTTACCTGAAGGTCGCAAAAGAGGCAAAGATTCACTCCAAAAAGACAAATGATCACTTGAATATTATAAGGACAAATATATCATGTGTTGGCCAACCAGTGTGTGTATATATGTGTAAATTGATTGTGATAGTGTGTTTTCATGTGTATGCGTGAGCTAAATCATTAATGGTCCATTTCAAAATATAAACACAAAGCTGAATCATTTACAAAATTATTCAACTTAAGCCATACCCAGAGCCCAAAATCATAAAAAAAATGAAATGGGTTACAGAAAACAAGAACGAATGACTCCATTCTTGTAGTAATGTCAATTACAACTTTTACAACTACAACCATTTCGAAAAGAGTAATGCTATTTAGACTTAAAAATCCAACCTAATTATGTGGTTCAGTGAAACTATTAGATCAATACCAAGTTTCAATGTTTAATGGAACTCACAGTTAATTCAAAGACTATAGTGAATTAGGTCAACAAATTAGGTCTCAATCGCATTGCTCTTTCAGAAAAACCAAAATAATGCACACAAAAATCCAACTTCTCTCAACAAATTGTAGAGGTTGAGCACAACCCAACAATGACATTCAGTTTAATCTATACATAACAAATGAATCCCCAACTCAATCAAAATAAAGAACCCAATACACCCAAATTACAAAGTTTTTTTCAAACCCACATCACAAATAATCCTTGCCAAAAACCCATATTTAGGAAATAAATTGAAATCCATTAAGCTGGGTGGATTGTCATGTGTGTGTGAGATAGAGAAAGAGAGAATAGTTGGGGTTTTACAGAGAAGACAGAGGGGAGGGGCTAGTTTGGGTTTAGGTTTTAGGTTTGTGTGCTTGTAGCATATAAAAGGGAGGGAAAATAATGGGTCTTTTGGTTCAATGGTTTTGAGTTTTTTTTTTTATAATGGGCATTTGGTTCAATATTACTCCTTGTCTTATAAAGGCTTTGTCTTTGTTGAGGTCAAGGGTTCAAGTCCCCCTTCCCCTTCTCCTCCCAAAAAAAAAAACAAATATAGAAGGGAGGGAAAATAGAGGGTTAGGGGTGGGGTATAACAGAGACAATAGAGGAAATGGGTTTGGGGGTTGGTTGGATTTTGGGGGCGAGTGGTTTAAGTACAGAAGAGAGAGAGAGAGAGAGAGAAGCAGAGAAAAGGGAGGGGGATGATGGTGGCTTTGGCACTGTGGCTGTGGCTGTGGCTGAATTTTTATGAAAGAAAAAACAGAGTGTAGAGAGTTATTGAGGAAGAAGAATAAGCGAAGAAGAGAATATTCTCATTCATTCCTTTTGCTTTTATGTATGTAAATCTATATATATATTGTTTACAAAGAGTAATGAACAAGAAATTGCAAACCAAAACTATCTATCTAAATGTATTACACACAATAGAAAATCGTCTAACTAATTCCCAGCTCCTCCATGTGCCTTAAGATTCTTCTAGTGTACTTATGCATATGTTATTTTAGTGTGCTTGGATCCCGCTCTGCTGTGTGGATCTATTGATTTGGAAATGAGCTGCCTTATAGATCTTGAGCTAGGAATGAGGCTGCAGTTGGACCTGCTGCAATATCTATATATTTTAACATCCCTACAAGATGGAGAGTATATATTGCATACTCCCATCTTGAGAAATAACAAATAAAATAATGAAGATGTCAAGACTTTTGTCATGATTTTTGTTATTTGAGAGTGCGAATGAATGTATGTGATTAACCATCAAAAGTGATATTTTATTATATTTAATAATTGGTCAATTGCATATTATTTTTGTGATTAAATGTGTTAGATTCTTTGATTTTCTTGTTTGATATTTTTTCCAGCTGTTTGGTTTATTTTACAAGTAAATTAATTGATTTAAAGTAATAATGGATAAGGCAAGTGCAGTAATCACTAGAGGAAAAATCACAATTGATAAGGATTTAAGAATCATGCTTAAAATAGGAAGATTTGAAGATATGACATCAATTTAATTATTATAAGAGTCCAAGTGAGAAGAAAACTCATTTAAAGCTAGATTAGAAAAGTATCATAGAAGATAAGGATTTGATACGTTTTCAGTATTTTGATCATAACTTTTGACTCCGATATCAGATTGCCTAATTTTTGTGGGGTTGGAAAGAAGACTTCAGGAGCTACAAAAGTGTATTTCACGAAAATTTCATGAATCGGCCTTTAAATATACGAAATTCAAGTTCGAAGTTTAGACAGATTTTGTACCCACGCCCCCAAGATTTTATACACGGGATTTAATCTTAAAAGACTTGTTTTTGGAAAGAAATTCTTTCCAATCTAACCTTATACCTAGGACTAGGATTTATTTTTGTATAAATAAGGGTTCTCATATATTGAGAGAAAGATTATTATTTTCTTTCCATTTTTTCTTTTTTAGTTTTTGTTCTTGTTCTATGGTTTACTAAAAGTCCAACTAAAGTTAGGGGAGATACTTTCAATAAATCACGGTATTATTTTTAATTCAATGTTCTTTTTAATGCATGACTTTTAATTTTATTCTTGTCTTTTAGTAAAGTTTTTACTCTGTATAATTTCTTGATTTATTGTGCCACATACATCGAATGCTTGAGATTCTCTGCAAGTCAAATAACTGGTTATTCCATTGTTGAATTAATTAATTAGAATATCTCATAAGATAGTTGATTTATTATTTGAAATAAAATAAAATTTATCAGTTGGAAAGCTTGATTTATAGTAGACTCCGAGCACGATGAATGCTTGTGATCTACAACTAAATTCTTATATTTATTTAGATAATTCATTAATTATAACTTTTGATGTTTTCATATTATCACTGCTAAATATTTCAATTGGAATTACTCCTTAGCTGAGTCTCAATTGAGTTCAAAAACTGGATCATTAATAATTACTATATGGATTTGAAAGGGTATCCCCGATGCTTTAGTATTTCAATTATTATTTTAATCAACCCATCTTTGTTCTGTTGGATAAATTCCTACTCAAACAAATTTCAAACAATTTCTTTTTATTTGTTTTGTGTCTCTTGCTTTTCATAATTCCCTCTGGTTCATCCTCAGACTCTCAAAAAATTTATTATTTCTCACAACCTGTACTTGTGTAATCAATTCTAAAGTTGTAGCAGTAGGTAGTGGAAATCATCTTTTCTCGAATTAGATGACAGTCTAATTCAATTTGGTTTGTTCTTTCATGAGACACAGGATTTGCCGCAATGTGTAGAGCTAATTGGTTTTCACAATAAAGAATGGCTGGTGTTTAATGAGGTATAGAAAGATCATTAAGTAGATATCTACTCCAAGTGAGTTCACAGTAGGCTGTAGCCATTGAACGATACTCTACTTCAGCTAAGCTTCTTGAAACTGTAGTCTGCTTCTTGGATTTTCATGAGACAAGTAATTGCCAAGGAAGACACAATAACTAGTTGTAGACCTTTCGGTATTATGCCATGAAGCCTAGTTAGAATCACAATAAGCTGTCACCTGCAGAGGTGTAGTGGAAGGAAAGAAAAGGCCTTGAGCTAGGGACCTCTTGATGTATATGATTATCTTTTTCATAGTATTGACATGAGGAATACGAGGTGTAACCATGAATTGACTCAATAAGTTTACTGAATAAGAAATATCAAGCCTTGTAATGGTTAAATAGAGGAGTCTTCCAATGATTCTTCTGTATAAAGAAGGATCACTAAGGACTTCTCCATCTTCTTTTGAGAGTTTGAGATTTTGATTCATGGGCACCTTAGCTGGCTTGCACCCAATTAAACCAGAATCTTTAAGGATATCAAGTGCATACTTCCTTTGACAAACCTATATCCCCTGAGGGTTTATGGCTACCTCTAAACCCAAAAAGTACTTGAGAGATCCCAAGTCTTTGATCTTGAACTGAGTATTCAAAAACTCTTTCAACTGTGAGATGACATGAACATCATTTGAAGAAACTCTAATGTCATCCACGTTGACTAATAAGGCCATAAATGAAATGTCTATTTTCTTGACAAACGGATTGTAATCTGAATGAGATTGAATGAAACCATAACCAATTGAGGATGAAGAGAACTTGGCATACTATTGTCTGGATACTTGCTTAAGTCTATATAGAATTTCTTTTTAATATGTAAACTTTGGTGTCTCCCTCAACAAAATATCCTGGAGATGGTTGCATGTGAACCTCCTCTTCTAGTTCCCCATGTAGAAAAAAATTATTTATATCAAATTGATGCAAATATCAACCCTTAATTGCAGCCACTATTAGCAAAATTCTGATTGTTCCAAGTTTTACTATAGGAGAGAAAGTCGCATGGCAGTCAAGTCCTTCTTGTTGGGTGTACCTTTTTGCTACTAATCGAGCCTTATGCCTTTCCACCTTCCCATCTGAATTGTACTTAATCTTGTACACCCACTTTGAGCCAATAGGATGATTTTTCTTTGACAAGTTTGTAAGTTCCCAAGAATTATTATATTCCAAGGCTACAATTTCACTATCCATGGCTCTACGACATTCCAAAGACTTAACAACTTTTTGATAAGTATTAGGCTCATAATGATTTACAATTGATGTGGAAAAAAGCTACATACTCATGTGAAAGTTTGTCATATGATAAAAAGGAGGACAAAGAGTAAGGATGACCTAAAGGCTTGGAGTTTGCTTGAGAACAATGAGGCATAATGACTTGTTGACAGTAGTAATCTTAGGTACTCTGACCTTTTTCTTGCTCTGCTTGTCCTATGAAGAGGGGGACTGTTCTATCTCTCTATAGAAGTATCTATAGGATTAGAAACATGAGTAGGAATGCTATTGTGTAATGATGAAGGAGGATGTTCTTCTAACATAGGGTGAAAATCATTGGATGAATCTGCATGATTGTTGGGAATTCTTGAAAGAACTAAATATGATATAGTTGCATTCTCTGTGGAAAAAGGTTGAACATTGTGGTTGATGGAGAAATATCAAAAAGTCGAGGTGTAGGTGAATAGTCTATTTTATAAGGAAATATGTTTTCATGAAAAACCACATCCCTTGAATGGAAAACTAAATGAGTCTCTAGGTCCATTAGCTTGTAACCTTTGACTACAAATGGATAACCTAAAAATACACATTTCCTGACTCTAGGGTCAAGTTTATGTCTATTTGTCTCAATGTGGAAGCATAGCATACGGAACCAAAAATCCTAAGGTGTTGATAGGCTGATTTGGTTTTGAAAAGGAGTTGATATCAATATTGGTTTTGCAAGTTTGGTCATGGAATTCTGTTTATCAAATATGTCGCAGTCAACACAATCATTCCAAAATTCAGCAAGAATGGCTGAATGGAAAATAAGAGAACTGACAACATTCAGAATGTGCTGATACTTTCTCTCAACAATACCATTCTATTGAGGAGTTTCTATACAACTTATTTTGTGAATGATTCTTTTTTCCACATAGAAATCTCCCATACCAAAGTCATTTCTTTTATTTGTCTTGATGGATTTGATTTTGGCTTGAAATTGGATTTTTATAAGGGAACAAAAATATTGAAGTAGTGTCTAGTCTGTGACTCTATTTTCATCAAGTAGAGCCATGTACACCTTGTAAAATCATCAACAATGGTGAAGAAGTACCTAGAATCGTCATAGGTTGTATGAGTGCAAGGTCCCCATTTATCACAATGAATCAAATCACAAGGATTATGTGTTTTGTGCTCTTTGCTAGGAAATGAAAGTCTATGAAACTTGGTCAATGGACAAACTTATACTCAAATTGATAAGAATCTGAAGCTAAAATTAAACGTTGTTTACAAGAAAGAACAGATAAAATTGTATTAAGAGATGCAAAAGGGATTGATGTCTTCTTGAGCTGGTACAAGCCATTGTGAACCTCACCCTTTCCAATCGTGCTCCAATTGAAAAGGTCTTGTATGAAACACTCATTAGCAAGGAATATAAAGCAACAATTGAGGTCCTGTGACAGTTTTCTGGATGATAGAAGATTAAATTTAAAATATGGAATGCATAACACATTTTTGAGTTGGTATCATTGATTTTGACTACTTTGTATATGTTACCTCTAATAAAAAATATAGATTGGAGAATTTCAATTTGTAAGCAACTTTGGTAGGTGCTACAACTTTCGAATTGATCACCTAAGTGTAAGTTGTGCAAAGTAATAAATTTCTCGAGAGTCCGAGGTCGAACCATAGGGAATTGAGAAAAACTTAGAACACGAAGAAAAAAAAAATTATTTTGAAAAAATTGTTGTAGATATTTTGAAATTTGGTTTTAAAACAATAATTGAAAATACTAAAGTATCGGGGATACCCTTTTAAATTCACACAGTAATTATTAATGATCTAGTTTTCGAACTCAATTGAGAATCAACTGAGGAGTGATCCCAATAGAAACACTTAGCAATGATAATATGAAAACATCAAAAGTTATAATTAACGAATTATCTAAATAAATATAAGAAATTACTTGTAGATCACAAACATTCACCGTGTCAGGAGTCTACGATCAATCAAGCTTTCTAACAGGTAAATCTTATTTTATTGCAAATAAAAAATCAACTATCTTATGAGAAGTTCTAATTAATTAATTCAAGCATAGAATAACTAGTTATTTGACTCGTAGAGAAATTCAAGCAGTCAATGTATATGGCACAATGACTCAACCATTTTTACATAGCAAAATTTTACTAGAAGACAAGAATTAAATTAAAAGAATAAATCATACATTAAAAAAATATTAAATCAATAATAAGTACTGTGCTTCATTGAAAGTATCTCCCCTAGCTTTAGTTGAGCTTGTAGCAAGCCATAGAAGAAAAAAAAACTAGAAAAGAAAAGATGGGAAAAGAATAATAATCTTAATTCTAATCCTCCCTCTTAATAGGTGAGAACCCATATTTATACTAAAATAAATCCTAAGTATAGATAGAAGATATAAAGTTGACTTAGAAGGAATCCCTTTTCAAAAAGAAGACTTATAAGATCAAATCCCGTGCATAAAATCTTGGGGCCGTTGTTAAAAAATATGTCCAGATTTCGAGCTTGAATTTCACATATTTAGAGGTTGATTCACGAAATGTTTGTGAAATACACTTTTATATCTCTTGGAGTCTTCTTTCCAACCCAGTAAAAATTAAGTTAATCGGATATCGAAGTCAAAAGTTATAACAAAAATATTGAAGACGTATTAAATCCTTATCTTCTGGGATACTTTCATAATCCAACTTTAAATGAGTTTTCTTCTAACTTGGACTCTTATAAGGATTAAAACTGCTACCATATTTTCAAATATTCCTATCTCAATCTTGACTATTCAATCCTTATCAATTGTGATTCTTCCTCTAGTGATTGATTTACTTGCCTTATCCATTATTAGTTTAAATCAACCAATTTACCTGCAAAATAAACCAAACAACTAGAAAAATTATCAAACTAAAAAATAAAAAAAAATTAACACATTTAATCACAAAATAATATGCAATTAACCAATCATTAAATATAACAAAATAGCAATTTTGATGGTTAATCAATAGGTGAAGAAATATAGATGAAGGTGTTGCAGATCATATGATTTATTGCACTTGTGTCTATTACTTGAGGAATTTGAGTAGTATTTAAAAGGATGACTTCAGAATTCAAGGAACAAGAAAGAATACTAGTCATAACAGTGGGTTTGTGATCACTTTGATTACTCTGAACTTGATTAGCAGAAGGATGCACAACCATAATTTGAAGTGAGGCCATGAGATGTTGATATTGTTCTCGGGTAGTTATAGAGTATGATCCTTTTGTGTTCTGATCTTGATTCACTGTGTTGATTTGATTGGCTGATGAACCAAATCCATTGGTTTTGTTATTCATCTTGCGACCTAGTGGATATCTATGATGCTTAAAACATTTGTCAATAGAATGTTCGATGATATTGCAATGAGTACATAATGGTCTTTCTATCTCTAGATTAGCCTTAAAACACATCTCTACTGAATGACATGATATTTTGCAATAAGTGCAATAAGGTCGTTCTTTCCTTTGAGATCCAAAATACCTATTGTTCTTCTTATTGGGGATAAAATTAGTTCTTGCTGCTAATGCAAGAGAGTCATTCAAATTAATCCCAGTAGTGAGTTATTTTCGTTTATCCTCTTGCTAGACCAATGAATAGACTTCACTTAAAGCAGGCAATGGCTTGATCAGAATGATTTGTGCTTTAAAGTTTGTAGAAGATTCATTAAAGCCCATAAGTAATTTTATAATCCAATCTCTTTGTTGATTTTCATAAACACTTTTCATAGCTCCACATGTAGATGGCCATTGTTGGAGAAATGCCCTAGACACGATTGTCGCGACAACGCCCATTGTGACCACGGGATTGTTGAGACATGTGATGGCCATGTGGAGTTGCTGAACGGCTGTGGAGATAAGTGTTGGACTAAAAGCAGATTTTAGCAATTAAAATTTAATTTTTGGTTGATTTTGAGACTAAATTAAAGTGAGACTTGCTCATTGTTTCGAGTAAACATTCATGGGGTTCGTATTCTACTCCGTGAGAAGAATAACATAGTATATTCACTTGCTCAAATTGAGTAAAAAATAAATAAAAAATAGGTTCCAAAATAACCCTCTTGAAATGTGAAAATGGAGATTGTGCAATTTGAGATTTGACACCAATCCCACATTGGTTGAGGAAGAAGTTCTACATGGGCATATATAGGAAAAATTTGCTCTATGAGATTGGGCCCCAAGGGGTACCACAATTTTATAAGCAAAGCGAGCGCCTACATGCCTTCGGTTCAACCACACATACACGTGCGCGTGCCGCCTACCCGCCACACCACGACCCAACCCAGCTAAGCCTGATGTGGTTTAAACCAAGTCTTATCTTTTTGGAGAAAATTCGTTTAATGAATTGGGCGTGAATTTCTAAACCAGAATTTAGTTTTGGTACTTGTTGGATTTGAATTCACACTAGTTAGGATTTTGTCTTCCTTCTAGTTCCAATTTTTGAGTAATGTCTGTTCATAGAGAATAATTACATGCTGGTGTCTTANATTGGGCGTGAATTTCTAAACCAGAATTTAGTTTTGGTACTTGTTGGATTTGAATTCGCACTAGTTAGGATTTTGTCTTCCTTCTAGTTCCAATTTTTGAGTAATGTCTGTTCATAGAGAATAGTTACACGCTGGTGTCTTCTGGTTGCATGTGTATCTTTTGGGTTGTGTCTTTTCGCATGGTGGTTGTCCGTAACAGTCGCCAATTTGTCTGTATAAACTCAGGCTCATTATCATTCTAACATCAATCATTTTTTGGAGTTAAAGGCAGGTATTAGTACATTACATTTCGGCATTAAGACAGTCTACATTTGGAGAGTACACAACATAATTTCTGATTTAATGGGCGAGTAGATTGAAGTACTACTTCTATTCATGTGAAGATCTGTGAATTAGGAGGCAGAGCTTTGATTTCCATAAGCACCGTGTGTGGGGGTGAAATCTATCTTAAGGACATAGTATCAAACACTAGTCTTGATCTATTTAAAGTTCAATAACAGTTCCTATTCTGCAAACGGGTCAGTTTACCCATTGTTTAAATAACAGATTTATTGTGTAACTGTTTTGTTCGTATATGTTACTATTTCGTACATACTTGTGTAACTGTTTTATTATTGCATGTTACTGTTTTGTTTTAAATTACATGTTTCAAATCAAAAATATCAATAAGTAATTTTACTATATTTGGAATATCACAAACAACAATAAGGAGTAATAGAATTGTTGTTGTGATGAGCCACATGGGTNTATTGCATGTTACTGTTTTGTTTTAAATTACATGTTTCAAATCAAAAATATCAATAACTAATTTTACTATATTTGGAATATCACAAACAACAATAAGGAGTAATAGAATTGTTGTTGTGATGAGCCACATGGGCTATTGGGAAGATTTTCGAAGCAATGACATCTTGAGATATGTAAAATTCCTTATATAGGAGGTGACCCAATAAATTGACAAGGGACAAAGAATCTGCCTGAGTTGAAATGGAGGTACGAAAAGGGTCATATTCAGAGAGTAAACNCAAACAACAATAAGGAGTAATAGAATTGTTGTTGTGATGAGCCACATGGGCTATTGGGAAGATTTTCGAAGCAATGACATCTTGAGATATGTAAAATTCCTTATATAGGAGGTGACCCAATAAATTGACAAGGGACAAAGAATCTGCCTGAGTTGAAATGGAGGTACAAAAAGGGTCATATTCAGAGAGTAAGTNGGTGACCCAATAAATTGACAAGGGACAAAGAATCTGCCTGAGTTGAAATGGAGGTACGAAAAGGGTCATATTCAGAGAGTAAACCTCCAATAATGTAAATAGTAAGGTCATCATCTTATACGATACGG
This sequence comes from Ilex paraguariensis, assembly GCA_963454935.2. Classification (NCBI taxonomy): domain Eukaryota; kingdom Viridiplantae; phylum Streptophyta; class Magnoliopsida; order Aquifoliales; family Aquifoliaceae; genus Ilex; species Ilex paraguariensis. The sequence goes on along the minus strand of CAUOFW020008279.1, from coordinate 521,531 downwards.
GATGCTCAACAGTGGCGAGCTAATGAGCAATCTTCATGGCGAGCTGATGGCAATCTTTTTTGCTCGATAGAAGTATTTGTGGATAGATTCTAACCTTTTCTTGATAGATTGTAACTCCATATGTAGTTGAAGATTGTGAGCTCGAGAGTGAGACACATATGATGCTTTAAGTGCTATCCACACAGCATGGGATGTGGGGAGCCCAATGATTTGGGCATGAACATCGTCTGTTAGTGAGGAAATGAGCCATNATTCTAACCTTTTCTTGATAGATTGTAACTCCATATGTAGTTGAAGATTGTGAGCTCGAGAGTGAGACACATATGATGCTTTAAGTGCTATCCACACAACATGGGATGTGGGGAGCCCAATGATTTGGGCATGAACATCGTTTGTTAGTGAGGAAATGAGCCACTGTGCAACAAATTCAGGATCAAGGGTCTTGGTTGAACCAGATACAAGGAACTGAGGAGAACAATGGATGGTGTCGTCGACATATCCGATAATATCATGGCCTCAAGGGTGTGGTAAAATTTTAGATACCCAAATTAGGCAGTTGGATTCATATTGCTTGGTTGTGAGAGTGGCATTATGGGCAATAGAGGATGGAAAATGAGAAGAGGGGGACTGTTGGAAGACGTTCCTATGTTGGTTGAAGATGCACTCATGATTGAAGAAGTTGATCAGGAATTGTGCTCTAATACCATATAAGAAATAAAGTTCCTATATTTCACCACAAATGTATGTTATAGTAACTAGTCTTGNAGATACCCAAATTAGGCAGTTGGATTCATATTGCTTGGTTGTGAGAGTGGCATTATGGGCAATAGAGGATGGAAAATGAGAAGAGGGAGACTGTTGGAAGACGTTCCTATGTTGGTTGAAGATGCACTCATGATTGAAGAAGTTGATCAGGAATTGTGCTCTAATACCATGTAAGAAATAAAGTTCCTATATTTCACCACAAATGTATGTTATAGTAACTAGTCTTATATAAACTTGTTGTGAGATGATTTGAATACAAAAAGATGAGTTGATATGATTACACAATGGATCAACATGATCTGCATCCAAAAGAATCAAAGATGAGAAACGATTAGTTATTATCTTCTCTATATCTGTAATAGGGGGTTCATGGTGTGTGTGGTGGGATAATGATGGTGGTGACATGATGGTGGCAACATGATGGTGGCAATAGTGGTGGATGTGGAGGTGTGGTACCAACCTTGTTGGTTAAGTGATGGTGGTGCCTATGGTGGTGATGATAGGGGGTAATGGTGGTGGTGGTGGTGGTGGTGGAGGGATGGTAGAGATAGTGTGTCACAAACCCACCCCAGATCACATAGGGTGGGCGGCAGACCGACTACTAAGACCTTAACCAATTAATCTTATGCATAATAAATGCAAAATACAGCGGAAGACAAATAATCAAGTGATCTTTCACCAACTTAATAAATACCAGAGGAATAAACTAAAAGTCACAAACATCATTACCAAATCCATGTAAAACAATAAGTAAAACATAAGGTTTACTACTCTAAATATAAGCAATATTGTTCCCAAAACAATTAAATATTTGTCTCAAAACTATAAAAGACATTTATTCCTAAAGACATACAATAAAATAACTCTTCAGTTCCTCTAATCTCTTACCTATCTGTGGACTTACTTTTCATCCTGATCCTCACCTGAAAAATATTAAATGTTTATATGAGCACAACGGCCTGTGAATAACAACCACCTCTAATGAGGCGTGAAAATAAATCCTACAATTTATATACAAAAATAAACTTTAATACACACATAAGTACAACAAATTGTACCACAACCCCTCACATATAATCATTTAAACAAAATGATCTCATGATCACAAATAACTTTATAAAAAGAAATTTATAACCCAAAATACCACTCATTTTCACCAATAACTTTATAAATGAAAAAACATTTATAACCCAAAAATACTCACACACACATTTAGTTCCAAATAAATTTTTCAAATCATGTTTGTTACTACTAGCCTGATAACTAGCTCAGTCTCTTGTTACCGCTAGCCTAGTAACTAGCTCAATCTCTTGTCATCACTAGTCTGATGACTGACCTGTATGTGCACATCCCTATACCGATCACATGGGTATACAATCTTGTTATCATTTAGACTTGGTAACTCAGTTCTCGTCTCATAAACATGATTTTCACACATATCAAAACTGTAGTTTTAGTCTCAACGCATACAAAATTTTCCTTTCATCATCAAATCAATGATATAAAATCATCCCACAAGTTTTCCAAAATTCACATATATAATAGTTCACAAGTGCAAAATATTTAATTGCAATCTCAAACATCAACACATATATATCATATATATGAAAAATTCACACGCACGCACCCACGTATTTAATATAAAAAATCCTCCCAAAAGAAGTAATAAACTACTCGCTTTGATTCCCAAAATCCAATTCAAATTTCTCTTTCTCAACCTCAATGCAATCACCAACTAAATCAAAATAACATGTACCAATCAATTCCTATTCCTAATTTTGAAATTTCTCGATTCTATATTTAATTTTTGTACTTTCTACCTATTGACATATACTTAATATATATCATGTACATATAAATATACTTTATAATATGTGGTAATAGGGTATAGAAATAGTCTAGACTTTTTAGAAAATGTTTCTAAAGTTTTGGGGTTAAATCATAATTATTTTGAAACTTTGGGGTCAAAGTGTAATTTCTTTGAAAAATGAATTTTCTATTTTCTAAACTACCATAAATTTTAAAAAATTATATTCTTCGAACTTACCTAGTAAAACAATAGTTAAAATTAAGTTTAGAAGAATATAGGAGTCAAACTAAAGCTCTTTGAAACTAAAGGGAATGATCCTGTAATTTTTAGATTTAATCTTCTTCTGGCTACGAAAATCCCAATTCCATTATCCAGCAACTTTAGCAAGTTAAATCCCTATTTCCTTTTCAACCTATATATAAAACTTTATTAAATCTCAAAAAAACTACATAACTCAATTTAATATAGGGTTAATCTCATTTTGCATCCCGAAAGATTGTTCGAATCTCAATTTGTACCCTCAAAGATTATAAATTTTAATTTACACCCTCAAAAATAAAAATTTGTATCAATGTGCACCCTCAAAGATCAAAAATTTTAATTTGCACCCTCAAAGATAGAAATTTATATCAATGTGTACCCCAAAGATAAAAAATCTCAATTTACACCCTCAAAGATAAAAATTTGTATCAATGTGTACCTAAAACTAAATTGATAAATTATATATAAATCTCCTCATATTTGTCAGTTAATCATTTAGACCTCTTCACATTTAGAATATTACTCCTACATCTTATGACATTTGTGCACGTATAACACGTAACTCATTTTCATTGATATTTATTAATATAACCGTTAAAAAATATAATTTTATCCTAATAAAAAATTATAATTTCATATTACCCTTTATTTTATAGGTTCAATATACTCTAAAATTCAAAATCTAGTTTACCATTTGAATGTCTAATAAAATATAAATATTTATATAATATTTTTCATATTACCTTTTATATAAATATCTACATTTTATTAGACATTCAAATGGTAAGCTTGATTTTCAACTTTAGAGTATATCGAATCCACAAAATAAAAGGTAATATGAAATTATAATTTTATTTTAGGATAAAATCATATTTTTTAACGATTATATTAATAGATATCAACAAAAAGTGGTTATGTGTTACACATGCACAAACGTCATGAGATGTAAGGGGAATATTCTAAATGTGAAGGAGTTCAAATGATTAAGTGACAAACATGAGGGGATCTAGGTATAATTTATTAATTTAATTTTAGGTGCACATTGATACAAATTTCTATCTTTGAAGGTGCAAATTGAGATTTTTTATTTTTGAGGATGCACATTGATACACATTTCTATCTTTGAGGATGCAAATTGAGATTTTTAATCTTTGGGAGTGCACATTGATACAAATTTCTATCTTTGAGGGTGTAAATTGAAATTTTTGATCTTTGAGGATGTAAATTGAGATTCGAACAATCTTTCGGAGTGCAAAATGAGATTAACCCTTTAATATAATCTATATTTATATCTATATCTATTTTATACTACTTATAAATATCAGTATCTGTAAAAAAACTTTGATATTCCTATTTTATCCTTAATTATTATTATAAAGTTTATAATACCCACATATTACTTTCATCTCATTTTTATTTCTAATACCTATTTGACTTTTAAGTTATTTTGGACTCTTTTATTATAGTATTTAAATTTTAAATTATTTATTACTTTTATACACGTTTAATTTCTTATACCTATTTGACTTCTAAGTTATTTTGAATTTTTCTATTAATAGTATTTGAATTATAAATTCTTTTATACTCATTTATTAGTAATACACTTTCATACATTTTTTATATCTATGTAAATAACAAATTGTCTAATGGGTTAAGGAGATATCTAAACAAATGATAGATTTTTTTTAATAAATCAATAATTAAGTTTAACAATAGTTAAAATAAGAATTAATTATTCTACACATAATTTATGATTCAATTTATTTACATATATAATTTGAATTTCTTATAAAAAAATTGTTATTTAGATATATTCACGTGCAACGCACGTCGTGCATTTCTGGTAATTTCAAGGATCAATAAGGTACCATATATATATATATATATATATATTGTATCCTTGTTAGGGGGTATGTACAATGGAGTCAAAATTAAACATAAATTTATAAAATTGAAAAATTAGATTTAATAATGAGTAGATTATTTAGATCTAACTCTATAGCTAGTTCATCTAGATCTTCATTAAACACTATACCTAATATAGTAAATGAAGAAGAACATGAGTTTGGAGAAACAAGAGTAGATTGGATTGGATGAAATATCTCAAAAGTATCCCATCGAGACATCTATAAAACTAGTTGGCTCCTTAAAGCCTTTAATGAATAATTACAAGTCAAAACTATTGAACAGGTTTATCCTCTTTTTAAGGATGAACAAACTAGTCAATTACTATATATATATATATTATATAAAAGTATAAAAGCCATAAGAAAAGAAATCGATTCATACCTTTAATGGATTCAACCTTTTTTTTCTTTTTTCATTCATCTTTTCTTACTTCCTTTCTTCTTTCTCTCTCTCAGATATTTTTTTTTCTTTTCACTAGATAGATGTCTTCACAACCCTTCTCACTAAAAGACTATATCAAACCTAAATATATTTATACCTATATATAAAAAGTTTGATTTATTCAACAATACTATTATATTTAAAACACACATAAAACAGTTCTAATAGGTCTGTATAGGACAAGTCTTTTATTAGAGACACATCAGTCTTCTTTAAATTATTTGTTTATTTTTATATATATAATTACTCTTAGGTAGCAATGCACTAAAATAAAATAATTTTTTTTTTTAGATAATTACATGGTTGTAGCGGTGGTGGTGTTAATAATGGCAACGACGATAAAGTGATAATGGCAATAGTGGCGGAGGTGAGTGGTGATAATGATGACATTGAGATGGTCGAAATGGTGGTGGTTGGAATGAGCTGAGGTGATTGTGGTTGGGGTAATGGCCAATGTGATTGTGTGTTCATATAATGAGTAATAATTTTGAGTGAAAGTACTTAAACGTAATTTTAGGATGTAATTTAAGACAATTATTAGATTAGTTGCGAATTTTAATTTTAAATTGAGCCCACTTTAAATGCAATGATTGTATTGAATTGGATTCCCCAAATTAGGTTCAGGTAACATTTTCCATTAACTTCTCATATTTTTGGAATGACTATTCCTACATTAATGGGATTAGACATAAAAATGAGGAACACATTTTTGCTACCACAAAAGAGGCGCTGGAATACATGCCCATGTTCAATTGACTACATACCAAATGTAATGGTAAAGTTTCTAGTTGTGGATTTGCCGGATGCTGTGCACTTCCCGTTATGCCGCCTTTGCTCTTTCTCTTTTTGGGTTTTGCCAAAAAATTAGTTCCTTGTTGTGAGGAAAAGGTCTAGTTTGGAATGAGACATTAGAGAAAAAGAAAAATATGTGGTTTTCATCGACCCAAATTTTTTACTATATTTGTTATTTACCCGTTTTCTATTTTGGTTTCCCCTTGTTTTCTGCTGTCACAGTATATCAGTTGTTAATCACCCCTAACATAGTACAATGGGGGTAAAATCTTTGTTCTTCGGACATTATGTATTTTTCCGTGAACCCTGTAATTAATAAGACAATTATTGTTTTCCTATGTATTTTATGCGACTAATGCGCATTTGTCAAACTATAAATAGGAGACGCATGGGTGCAATTTTTCTTTTATGCAGAGTTATTCTTCTTTGAACTTTCAAGTTGGATGAATAGATAGGAACACCAAACATTTTTATGTTTGTTTCTCGGGTGTGTGCATCTTTAATTTAGTTGTATTACAGAACTTGGTAGTCCTGTGCATACATTAACCAAAATTAAGGTACATAACAATCTAACAATATATGGAAGAGAGGAGGACAGTCTTCAAGCTTTAACCAGGGGCGGACACCCTTCAACATGTATACCAGGGGCAGTAGGACAACTTGCATAAGGGCAATGATCATCTAACTCCATACCCCACCACGCGGGTCCGTTGATATCGTGTCCCTGTAATGTGAAGTAGCAAAGTATGGCCATGAAAGCAACCCCAGCATCAAGCCCTGCGGATAGAATGTAGTTATGCCTTGCCCACCAACCCTTAAACCTCCTATACACGACCAAGTTGAAGAAAATGCCCACAGCCAACCAAGAGATGTAGTTTACGGCCCTGGCTGGTGGCCCCGGGGCACTTGACAGAAGAATGGGCATGTTTATTAGCCTTATCCATTTCTGCTCCGGAAATTTTCGAGAAAGGAACCAAATAGGCAAAGGTGAAAGAATCCCAAACAGAAAGAAATAATTCATCTTGGAATATAGGCCAAGGCTACCAAACATGCGGCGAGGGCCAACAACACCCCATATCACTGATGCATTGTAGAATACCTCGTCTCCAGGGCATGTCCACGGGCTTCCTTCAGGCAATTTAGATGGATCGCATATGTATTCCACTGTGGTCAGGAGCCACCAACCTGTTCCGAAATAGACCGATGATGCAACTATTGTTCCCACTAACTTCATTAAGAATTATGGTCAAGTGTTAGTGTCACTTAAACAATTCCATTCTACATCAGTTAGATCAATCAAAAAATGGTAATTGAAAGCAGATGAAACGGGGGCAGAGAAGCTTAGCGATTACCTGAACAACAAACATGGATTTTGGAGGGATTTTCATGTAGTGACCTAGCTTAAAATCGGAGAGAAATGTAATGGCTTGTGACATGCTTATGTAACCATAGGTTTTGAAGGCCACATTGGCAAGTGGTTTCCCCGGATACATGTAACCAATAATTAGCTCGGTGATGACATTTAGTCCTGGTTGCTGCACAAATATTTCACAATCTGATCAAGTATTAGAGAAAAAAAAAAGTCACTAAAAAACCTTGTGATATATGGATACTTACCTGGTTTGTCGTAGCTGTAATCACACCAATTGGAAGGGTGAAGAACAGAGCCAAAGCAATTGCCAATAGGACTCCCCAATAAGGAAGCTGTAATTGTTTGCCAAACCCTTCACAGGTAAGCAATGCTAGTCCAATTACCACTATCAAGATTGAGTGAAACCACCACTGAGGGACAGGATCATAGTTTTTCTTCATTAGTCTAGTGTGGACATCACCAAAATTGTCTTGCACAGATGCCTTTGTTTGTCGCCAAATTGTTCTGAAATTGACAAACCAGGATAACCAGAATTACACATCTAGCCCGTGTATCCACTAATCTGTAGAAAAACAATGCAAGAGAGAACAAGAAATATACCTCCCATGGAAGAGTGCAACATGAGATATTGTGGCAGCCAATGTTGCAAAGCTTAGACCATAGGCAAATACAAACGCGATGCTCAAATTAATCTTGCTATAATCATCATATCCTTGCCGATTGAACTGGAAGGTTTTCTCGTTTAAAATAATTGAAACATTGTATAACCCTCCATCAGCATTGAACACATGCGTAGAGTAAATTGGAAATCGTTTGGCTTCATACAAGTTGTTCCAGTAGGCAATTGGGATCATAATGTAGAGAACTATAATAAAACTAGCCAGGATATTCACGATAGCAAATCCAGGGGTGGCTAAGGGACTTCCCAAGAATGCTGAAACAGTTGCCCAATCAAGAGCAAATGAGCCAATACCGAGGCCACGGAGACCAGAACCAATTTGATGTGCTGTGACAGAGTCCTTCCATATCCAACAGACAAAGGAGAGAGCAGTTATGGATTGAAACAGAAAGTTAGGCACGATGTAGTATGAGAAGCTTGATATAAGGACCACAAGGAAGAACTGCAGTCTCGTCAGGCCCGCTTTTGGCCTATTCTCATCCTCATGCAAAGCCCTACAAGTTCAAAATAGAGTTTGAGCTGGAACACAGAGAGAGAGAGAGAGAGAGAGAGAGAGAGAGAGAGAGAGCGCACCTAAAGAGAGAAACTTGAACCAAATTGGAAGGCCACCACATGTATGGTGAATCAACTAGGAACTTCCGGAAAATACCAGCCCAACCATATCCAAGCAACTATATGTTCCAGCAATTAAGAATCATCAGAGAAAAGATAACGGAGAATATTCGGAAAGTTTGAGGCAAGATAAAATTTTCACCAAATATGACATGTCTCTTAGAGTATCTCCGACCCTTCCATTTTTTTAAACCTATTGGATAAAAAATTTTAAAAACCTTCTCTAACGTTAGACTCGTACTCTTATCAAAATCAACATAGACTCATTTTTTTTACTCAAAGAAAAACTTAAATTCATTCTCAAATTTTTAATGGTGAGATTTCACTATATTTTAAAGATCGAATAATCATATTTTACCTTCTTTTAAATTTAAGTTTGTTTTCATTTAAATTTGAATTTCTCTTCTTTTAAATATGAGTTTCACCATTGGAGATATATATACCAAATTAAACTTTTTACTCATTTTATTTATTCAAATTTGGATAAAATTTTGAGTTTTTATTAGAGATGATCTTAAACAGTTTTACAACNTTCACCATTGGAGATATATATACCAAATTAAACTTTTTACTCATTTTATTTATTCAATTTGGATAAAATTTTGAGTTTTTATTAGAGATGATCTTAAACAGTTTTTGATNAAACTTTTTACTCATTTTATTTATTCAAATTTGGATAAAATTTTGAGTTTTTATTAGAGATGATCTTAAACAGTTTTACAACCGACGTGGGCATGGATGATGCAGTAATAAGCTGATGATAAATCTTGACAGTAATATCAGTTTCGATGTCAAATGAAAGCAAGTATAAATAAATTGAGTAGACTAGGTTAGTTGGACCTAAAGAAATTTACCTGAGTAGTCTGCGTTAGTAACATCGCTGCGATAGCATTAATCTTCCGTTTATAGAATGCTTTCACGATCGTAATAATGCCCAATGCGTAAACAGGACTTGAGCCTGAATTAGCAAATATGGTGATCAGAACATGCTCTTTCAAGTTGAAAGGCCCCGGATTTAACGAAAAGGACCATTTGGTTCCGGGAATGCGTATGGATTTGTTGGGCAGATATGCAGCCATAAGCTTTCCAATGGGAAGTACCGCAATTTGGGCTGAAACAGAGGATACATATAGTGGATTCTGGCGATAACCAAAGAATTGGTTCAAGAAAGCCAGAAGAGCGCAAGAAGTGAGCCCCAAAACCCATGTCCGGAAGGTCAAGCATGGTAACGATGGATCATCCGTTATTGAGACTGTGAGTCGGACTTGCTCAATTGGAGAATCATTCACCTCATCTGCAGAAAACTTTGTTTCAGTAGTATATATACCAACCAGGTTCTCATAAACATGGATCATAAAAACTTGCTGTTTAAGATGGAATAAAGAAAGCGCAGGTACAGAATCTAAACTCTCTTATATTTTTCGTGTGCTTTATCTTGCATAGGCATGGAACATGAATTTCTTCATACTTGACAAATTGTCCAACAATCTTGAATTTCTCTTTGATAATGGATCATGTCATTCAACTTCACAAGGTGGGGTTGTTATCATAGTTCTGAATATCGGTAACGAGTGATGTAACGGTATTAATAATGGTGTAATGGGCACGAGGTGTAACGGGCGTTACGTAACAGTAACGGAAATCGAAGTCGTGAATTTCGTTAATTCATTCACAACTATAGGCAAAAATCAAAATTTTCTATATATTTGGACCAAAATAAAATAAATTCAGTTTTTTTGTAATTTATAATAATTTTTTATTATATTAATGATTTTAATATGCTAAATTGCTTAATTATTCCAAATTTAGAGCAAACGAAAGAAAATTAGTTTAAACAATTAATATATATTTATTTAAAAATTATATTCAAAATAGGGAATAGTCAAAATAAATTTAGATCATTGGGGTAAGATAAAAAAAAATTGCAATTGTAAATAAAAAATATTAGCTGGTAAATTCGTAAAAGGAGGACCCATCACTTACAAATTTTTAATCTATTTAAATACATTCCTTCACAATGTCAAAAAACATGACACTTGTCATTTATTCATTGACTAAATTAATTGATAATGAATAACAATCATTCAGTATATAGGTTGTAAAAAGAATGTGCTCCACTTAATTTTTGCCTCTCTAAAAATCTGCCACCCAATGATAGCCTGTCATTTCTCAACCCACAAACCTTTATCTACCGTCTTTCTAGCCGGTCATCTCTTCCGGCCATGAAACCACCATGGATGAGCAGTCGAAACTACAAAATTAGGCCGTTTAGGTAGTGTAACGGACTGTAAAGCTCTTATAATACCCGTTACACTCCGTTCGTAACGGCCGACGTGAAATTTATTCTACCCGCTATAGCGGTGTAACAGAATCGGAGTTCATCGTTATTGTTATATAACGGCCGTTACGTACCGTAACGACCGATCTTCAAAATCCTGGTTGTTGTGTGCAACTCTATACAAAAAGTCTAAGATCTATTTGATTACAGGAATAGCCTTCTTTAATCGTGGTGTATGCATTGATGATAATGATAAAGATCAAAGGGTGTTTACAATCCAAATGCTTAATAGAGAATAATGGTTGGGAGTCACGAAGATCAGAAGCATATCAAACCTAAATGGAAACGTAGGAAAGATAGAAAACAGTTCCAAAAGAGACAAAAATCTTCTATATCATTCTATATTGGAAAACTTTTCAGTGTTGTTTCTTTTTTCCATCATCGGAATAAAGTAGAAGAGGAGGGTGGGGGTGAATGAAGCTTACCAGTCTGTTCATACGTGAGTGTGTCCGGAGCAGGCTTCCTGGGCTCAGACGACACCGGAGTTATATAGCTCTCCGAATGCTCCATGTTTCACACACAACACAAGTGCACGAAAAAGATTCCAATATGTATGCTATTATTATCCTACTATATGTAATAAGAAGTTGGGACCATAATTCTTTAACGTAAGGAGTGTTGGATTCCAATCTGTACTCTTTCCCCCACCTTTCATTTTCGCCAGTTTCATTCTTTTAACCTTCTTGTTTGGTTCTTGTAATATATCAAGTAAGTATATAGGCAGTGAGAAGCAATGGTTGGAATGGCCATCAACATTTAGTAAATACAAGGCCAGATATCACCAAGTATAAAATGGCAACGACATTAATATTTGTCACTCATTGCATTTATTAATTTTTTTAAAAAAAGAGGAATTTGCACATATTCTGTCATATGCAGCAAATTTTTGTATTTCTTCCTCGCACTTGATTAAGTGTCATATTTTTTGCGCATATTGAAACTCGTATATTTTTTTAATTTTCGGTCAAAAACTAACACATTGACACTGAATCACGAAAAATAAATGACACCCAGTTTAGTCTTTATTAATGGGATCAATGGAATAGATTTGGTACAGATCTACCATTATGAAACGCAAGTGAATCTTGTGCAATTCTCACGCCCAATAGTCAGCATAGCAACTATGAAAAGTGAACCTTTGCTCACCAGAGACGCTGGTGTGTTTTTGCAATTACTGAAAGAAATGTGGTAGTTAGTTCATAAAGTGATTAAGGAAAGAAGAGGCAGCAACCAACGCAATAATTAAATTAAAGCCTAAAATAAGAGCATATATATACCAACTTTTCACTAGATTCGAGTAGAATTGTATCAAAAACTGTGGTCATGTTTGGTTTGTGATCCCAAAATAATTTTTTGTTTTCAAAATTTCAAAAACACCTAAAATCTGTTTGTTTAGAATTTTTGTTTTCTAAATTTTGGAGAAAAAAAATAAGATTTGAGTCAAACAAATAAAAAACAAATGTAGTTTGTTTTCAGAGTTTTTTTTGAAAATTTTGGAAACAAGAACAACAACAATATATATATATATATACTAGTTATTACCCGTGTCTGAAGATACTATATAATAAATAAAAAAATCTTAAATAATTGTCCAAATTTAAAAGGAATGACATAAAAATATTTGTACTAATTTTTTTTTTAAAATGATTCGAATATATCGTCGATCATATCCTCTATATTAATGGAACTGTCATAAAAATATATAAAAATTTTCCAAAATAACACCACATATATAAATGCCCCTGGAAAAAAAATAAATACTAACATAACTCGTTGAAATTTATAATTTTTAACCAATAAATAAAATTTGATTCATTTATAATACTCATGAATTTATCACTTCTACTACCACTCAATCTAATAACACAAAATAATTATAAATTCACTCACTATATTTTCAATCTACCATATTCCCATGGAATAAATACCTCAAGCAAAAAAAAAACTAACAGAATACAATTAAATTCACAATCTTAATGCAATAAATAAAATCAACCAAATCATGCTCATTAATTTATTACCATTTAACCCTAAAATGACATAATATAATTATAAATTTAATCACCAAATTTTTAATCCTCCACAGATAAATATACACAGAAACACACTCACACACATTTTTTTTGGTTACCAACAAACTCTCTTAACCGATAACTGTTTTTATTAGAAATGTAATAATTTAAGTTTGTAAGATAAAATAATAATAATAAATTAATATTTAATTAAAAAATAGAGTAAAATTTACGGACATAGCCTAAATTTTGGTTATATTACACAGACACCTCCTGATATTTTAGATCAATATATTGCACAGAGACCCCCTTCTGTCTCCTTTCTGTCAACGTTGCTAACAAAAATTGATAATTTTTTCTCAAAAAACTTTATTATTTTTACAATGGCCTTTCTCCATATTCAATACCAAAAAAAATTTANATAAATATACACAGAAACACACTCACACACATTTTTTTTGGTTACCAACAAACTCTCCTAACCGAACTGTTTTTATTAGAAATATAATAATTTAAGTTTGTAAGATAAAATAATAATAATAAATTAATATTTAATTAAAAAATAGGGTAAAATTTACGGACATAGCCTAAATTTTGGTTATATTACACAGACACCTCCTGATATTTTATAAATAACACGGAGACCCCTGATGTTTAAAATATATTGCACAGAGACCCCCTTCTGTCTCCTTTCTATCAACGTTGCTAACGAAAATTGATAATTTTTTCTCAAAAAACTTTATTATTTTTACAATGGCCTTTCTCCATATTCAATACCAAAAAAAATTTAAAAATTTGATTTTGTACCCAAAAAATTGATATAATTTAGTACTCTAAAAAATTAATTTGATATTAATTCGACAAAGTTGAGTATAATTTAGACAAAATTAAATGTTATTTTTTTTTATAAAATTATATATAAATTTACAATTNTAAAAATTTGATTTTGTACCCAAAAAATTGATATAATTTAGTACTCTAAAAAATTAATTTGATATTAATTCGACAAAGTTGAGTATAATTTAGACAAAATTAAATGTTATTTTTTTTATAAAATTATATATAAATTTACAATCTAAGGTTTNACCCAAAAAATTGATATAATTTAGTACTCTAAAAAATTAATTTGATATTAATTCGACAAAGTTGAGTATAATTTAGACAAAATTAAATGTTATTTTTTTTTATAAAATTATATATAAATTTACAATTTAAGGTTCATTTCGTGTTGAATATTATTTAGTGTTTATAGTCAATGTGTTATTTTTTTATTTACATTAAGTGTTATTTACAAATTAAGAAGCAAATGGTAAAATACATGTTATCAGTATATAACAAAAATTAATTAGTTTCATGGAATAAATAATTACATAATATACAATTTCATCTGTTTTATGAAATAAATAATAACAAAAATAACAAAGAGGAAAAAAGAAGAAGATAATAGTATGAGAGAGAGAGAGAAATAGAGTTACACAAGAAATGAGAGTTTTAGAGTTGTAAAAGAAATGAAAGTCCAATTAGGACCATGAGATCAAAATGATCTGAGCTGCGAAAAGTTCAAAACAAACAATCTAACTACTTTATTATATATATATATATATATATATATATATATNACCTCAAAAAACAAGAAATTTTATTGTAACAACAAGATATTTGATTTTACATATTTGATTGCTCAAGTACATACATACCCTTGCAGCATTGAGCGACATTCCTTCAAATATCTCTACTGCTGTATCTACATTTGAACACAACATATATATATATATATATATATATATATATATATATATATTAGTCATAACTCGTGCCTAAAGACACGATAAAATATAAAATTCGAGCATCCAAAAAGTCGATCAGTACTGACATACTAATGTGAAAAAATATTAAATGATTAAATATACGATAAAAATGAGTGATGTAATATTTTTAAGAAAGAAATATATAAATAATTAAACATGTTATAGAAATAAGTTATACGATTTGACGTTTAAGTCTGACAAAGGAATGATGATTGAGGTAAGTGATTGGTAATAATTTTGAGAGAAAAAGTATGACTGAGATAAAATTTAAACACATTTCTGTTTTATTATATAGATATATACATATTTTATACGTTTAAATACATATATAACAATATATATTTTAAAGTTTGATTAATTGATTTTTTTTTATGAAATTGTCAATCTAAAAATAATTTTTTTATATATTTTTTTATTAATATTTGAATTACTGTTCAAATATAAATTTAAGTTATCTAAACAAGTTTTATTATTTTTTCTATTGTAAAATTGTTTTTAAAATCATCTAATCAAACAAGTTTTTTATCTCAAAAAATTTTAAAACTACTTTCTTAAAATTTTTCACAAAAATTATTTTTAAATACTATTTGTTAAAACGGAAATCAAACGGCTCCGTAATTCTTCTCCTCACTTTCACCGTATATTATATGAAAATCAACTCCATACAATGAATAAGAGTAGTGGGCCATAATAATTTTGTAGCCCAGGATAGTGTCATAATAAATACACATTGGAAAATGATGGTGGTGATGGCCCACAGGACCAAGCTAGAAAGTAACGACAAAAATGATATTTGCAGAGCAAGGGGCATAATCTACTAAGGACTACTACTATTGACCACACAATCAGCGAGTTGTGATATGTGTTTCAGGCATATCATATTTATTTATAAGAATAAGAAAAAAAGGAGGCCAATAATTACCGAATGGTGAGAAAAGATGCGCCGCACATCCCATCCCATCCCATCCCAGGTTTGTAATATATTAAAGGGTAAATTACAAATTATACTCTCAAAGATTATTTAAATTTTAATTTATACAGTTAAAGATAAAAAAATTTTAATTTATACCTTCAAAAATAAAAATTTATATTAGTATGCACCCCCAATGATAAAATTTTTTAATTTACACTCTCAAAGATAGAAATTTATATTAATATGCACCCCCAAAGATCAAAATCTTAATTTACACTTTCAAAGATAAAAATTTATATTAATATGCACACCCCAAAAATCAAAAATTTTAATTTGTACCCTCAAATATAGAAATTTACATTAATGTACACTTAAAACTAACTGCCGATAATTTTCTGCCTAAAATTAAATTGATAAATTATACTCAGATCCCCTCATACTTGTCACTTAATCAGTTAGACTCCTTCACATTTAGAATATTACTTCTGCATCTCATGATGTTTGTGCACGTGTAACACGTAACCCTTTTTCGTTGATATCTGTTAACCGTTAAAAAATATGATTTTATCCTAATAAAAAATTATAATTTTATATTACCCTTTATTTTGTGAAGAGATTCAAATGATTAAGTGACAAGTATGAGGAGATCTAAACATAATTTATTAATTTTGTTTTAAGTAGTAAATTGACGGCAGTTAGTTTTAAGTGCACATTGATACAAATTTCTATCTTTTAGGGTGCAAATTGAGATTTTTAATCTTTTAGAATACACATTGATACAAATTTCAATTTTTGAGTATGCAAATTAAAATTTTTTATCTTTAGGGATACAAATTAAAATTTGAACAATTTTCAAAGTGTAATTTACAATTAATCCTATGATAAAAATACTATATTTGATTTTCCCNAATTTTCAAAGTGTAATTTACAATTAATCCTATGATAAAAATACTATATTTGATTTTCCCACATGTTTAAAGATGAGCATTTTAATTTTCTTTGTTTGTCATCAACCAGACGGGATTCCCATAATTGGATTGCCCAATTTATACAATCCATCTAATCTTGACACAACAATTTGTTTGATTAGTTATGACATGTATATTATTGCCCCATGTGTATTATTAAATATATAAGTGGAATTGCCGTTTGCAAGAAACACTCCTACTTTTTCATAGGTGTCAATCTTAATTAATACTTGAAGGGCATAACTTCATTGTTCATTCCACCATCTAGCCGGCTCATTGTCTTCGATCTCCGTCTTTAACCCTTGTGACCATCGCACCGAGATTGGGAACATATGGACGTACGAAAAATATACAAAAGGTTGAGGTGGGACCATCTTAAACTGAAGCATTAATGGGTTTGTTTTGCTTAGTCGATCTTCCAAAAATCATTGTCCTTATTTGATTATGAAACATCGGTTTTCAAGACCGGCAACCAGCTACTTTTGTCATGCGTTAGCTCNTGCTTAGTCGATCTTCCAAAAATCATTGTCCTTATTTGATTATGAAACATCGGTTTTCAAGACCGGCAACCAGCTACTTTTGTCATGCGTTAGCTCCTAGGCATCTAGTACATGATGGTCCCACGTTGGAGAAAATATTTGAGGTCCATACCTACTTAAAATTTTGATAGGATAAAAGTACAATTTTTAAAATTATTGGAATAGAAATATATCTGTTAAAAAAAAAGTCATAAAAGTTTTTTTACTCTTATCATAAATAATTCATACTTAATTGAATGTGAGACTTTCAATATTCNTAAAAGTTTTTTTACTCTTATCATAAATAATTCATACTTAATTGAATGTGAGACTTTCAATATTCCTTTTGATATTTGTGTATCATTAAATTTTAAAATTTCATATATATATATATATATATATAATATTAAATAGTAACACGTTTAATAAAAAAATAGGAACATAAAATATTAAATTTTTTATTAAGTATGTTACTGTCTGATGTTATTATTATTTTTTTGAGAGCAGTTACCACTCAACAATGACCCAACTNTAAGTATGTTACTATCTGATGTTATTATTATTTTTTTGAGAGCAGTTACCACTCAACAATGACCCAACTTTCAACTGTTTTCAATGGATTGGTCTTAATTTGATATTATTGAATTATAATTTAGTTTGTTTGAATCATAATATACCTGTTTGATTAAATCATAACTTAGCATATTTGAATCATAACTTAACTTGTTTAAATCATAATTTAACTTGTCGGCACCATACCAAAGTGAAAGATACTTACTATCGATGCTTATGGTCCTTCGTCAATCATGTGAACATGGGTTGCTTGACTTGAAGTACACCAATCTATTCTTCGAGTGTGATCAATGCAATAATTTTGCACACTTGCTTGACTTCCATTGAGTTCGGCACATTGACCACGGAGCTTAGGGTATGGACAAAAATAGCCATAAAAGCTGTGGAAATACAAGCACCCCCAAAGGAAATACTATCCTTTTGCTTTTCTTGACTCATTGACCTCGTTATACATAAACAAGTCCCCTCCCAAAAGCAATGACTTTCCAACACTTTCCTCCTGTTTTCCTTTACGTATTTTCCTCTTCAATTTACCCTATCTCTTTTTTGCTATAGAGTGTTCAGATTTGTGCAGATTATTCGCTCGACCTTAGTGGCTGACTATTGTAACTTGAGCTGAGTTAGAACATAGGGACAATGGTGACTTATCCTTATGAAGTGTGAGAAGAGATTAAATCTAAGACATCTTAGTCAGTAAAAACCAGTGTCTAGTAATGCATACATATATTTTTATATAGGTTTCATCATTTTAAGGTTTGATTTTTTCACCCATAAGTTGTCCCAAGCCAAACAAATTTATAAACAACCGGTTCAATCTACAATGACAATTATATCCCTATGTTATCTAAAAAAAGATGAGATGTACACCTTATCAAACATACAAAGAGAAAAACTATTTTAATGACTATGACCAGTAAAAACATAACATCAAATTGCAGGCAACACAAGCATCAACCTACCTGGGCTCTTGATCACAAAAATGAATGCAAAGCCGAAGTAGAATGGACTCCAGTTATACATTGACTTGAATGTGCTCATAGACAATTAGATATGTAGTGAGTAAATTCTGATACAATTTTATAAAACGACCCAGTAACAATATCTTTGTGAAAGAAGTATAAGGAAAGTGTTTTTAATTAGCAGGTAAGCCCTTTAAAGTTCAGATTTGCATACAAATGATGCGCATTGGATCAAGCAGTGCATTTCTGACAAAACTCAAAATCTAGGACTTCAAGGTGTTAACTACTAAACAATCTCAAGGTGGTGTTTATATTCCTTTTAATTAATTTGATAGGGTCCTGATAATGCAGTTCTAGTCACACTCACACAAACAATTGTTTCTCATGGATGTTAGAAAAGAATGAAAAAAAAAATTTGAGATGAATAAACTCTTCATCCCTAATGGAAGTTAAAACCATTTTTGGTTTTATTGTATTTGGTATCTGTTTGATCGTAATGCGCTCAGAGTGGGAGTGGTGGATCACTTCTCCACCTATTATTATTATTATTATTATTATTATATCTCTAAAACCTGAGGATTAAAAAGAAAAAAAAATAAAATTTGCTCCATCTTTTTTCTGTCGTGTCGTAGGTATCCCTCCCTCCCTATCTTCTCAATAGGATTATATGATGTAAGTCAACGGCTCAAACCAACCAAAAGAAGCGGAACGTGGAAGATTGGTCCGACCACTAATTATTTCCCAAGTTGCATATCTAAAGCTGGACTGGACGCGAGAGTAGCTTTTTTGCCTGCATTTTCAACTTTCCGATGAGATAAGGGTTTACAATCCCAAGCAATGCTTAATAATTCATGGCATGGTAAGTGGGACTGGACAAGGACAGTTTTTTGCCACAGTGCACCTCCACCACATGGGTCAGTTTTCGTTGCATGCAATTGCAGACCTACGACCAAAAACATTGAATACTAGCCCCACCACATCACTACCACTTAGGCCCGCCCATGTCAGTGGGGACCCTGCTAGGCTTCTCCAAACTCNCAATTGCAGACCTACGACCAAAAACATTGAATACTAGCCCCACCACATCACTACCACTTAGGCCCGCCCATGTCAGTGGGGACCCTGCTAGGCTTCTCCAAACTCACCCTCCAAAAAATTTATATAATAAAATAAGAGTTTGTTTGAATTTTTATCTCAGTCATATTTTTTTCCTCAAAATCATCATTAATCACTTATCTCACCAATTATCACTTTGTCAGACTCAAACGTCAAATTATATCACTCATTTTTATCACATGTTTAATCATTTATATATTTTCTCTCTAAAAACATCACATTACTCATTTTTATCATATATTTAATCATTTAATATTTGATTAATTTGTAGTTAATATATTTTGAAAAAATTTAATATAGTGGAATCGATTTTTTGAACGCTCAAATTTTATATTTTATCGTACCTTCAAGCACAGGTTATGACTAATATATATATATATATATTGTATGTGAGAATTTCTCTTCATACCGTTTGAATCATTCAGAGCGATTCTGATCTTTTTAAATTGGGAGAGTAAGAATAAGTCTTTCTCTTTTTTTTTTTTTTTGGGGGGGAAGTAATCAAAGAATAACCAAACCAAATTATTGTTCTAAAATAACTATTTCTTACAATTGCTCCTTGTGATGTTACGGAATCATGACAATTAGGATCTCAAACACAGCAACACTTATGATGCAAGGAATAATAGATTTACATCATGATATCTTTTTCTTTCTCATTATGATTTTGATTCTCATATCATGGATCTTGTAGTGTATGGTGGGTAACTCACTAATTTATACATTGAACTTGGTGCATAGGGCCTTTTTATTTATTGTCATTCTTTAATTAGTTTAGAATATACAGACACGGATCAGAATCAACAGAGGTGAAGTTCAAATCAGATTTCAAAAAAGCTTTTTGGTGTGGATATATAAAGAGCAAACATTGAAGGGGTATTTGGGCTCCGGATCAAAGGAACTACCATCGTCAGCTATATTATGGCAAAACTTAGATACCATTCGTTAACGATTGTTCACCATTTCTAGTTTGCCCATTAAAATCAACTATTCAATTAAAAATTCTTAAGATCTTGTTTGGATGGCGATAATTTTGATTGGGAATGAAATTTTCATTTTTAAATCTTAAATTACCATATTTAGGGAGTCATTTATGCAGTAATTTAACTTAGAAATAAGATTATTACCGTACTCTAGTTCCCAATAATCATGGGTATCCTAAATCCATGGTGAATGGTGGTAATCTTATACTTATATTGATTGAGTATTCTATATAAGAAATAAAAATATCAAAATAAAATACATTCCTAAAATCAACTTCATTTCAAAAATTAAGTTCTCCTCCTAAAATCAAACAGTAACTATCATTCAAACACTAGATATAAGATTACTATAATAATTGAAATCCGGATATCTCATTATTAGGAATAAGACACCCATTCCCAATTAAAATAATTGTCATCCGAACGTGCCCTAAAGGTATTTAGTGTTCAAACATGTTCTCTTACAAGTAAAAGATCTCAACCACACCCTCTAAACAAGCTTGAGCTATGGTGGTCAATCTCAGAATTCGAGAGAGTAATCGACATAAGTTTTAACACTCTGTAGTACAAAAAAAAAACTATTCAATTGAAATTCCACCTTCTTTAGTGGAAACCCTTAATTTACTATGGTTTGTATATTGATTCTGCATGCTGGAAAAATTTGACCATCCTTAAAATGTGTTAAGAGGTGTCCCTTAGTCTTTGGATATCATCTAATCTAAAAGCTGCAAAACTGACAAAAAGTTAGGAGTCCAGATATTGAGTTGAGAGAAACCCTTTTTGATATTTAAGTCAGTATTAAAATGAATACATTAAAAACTTGAGTGTATAAAACAAGATGATAAAAGAGTGTATAGTACTTACACCAATGAGAAATTACAACAAAACTTTCTTGTCATTCATTAGTTAATTTTTCAGAAATTCTTTTTTTGAAAATTTCACAAATAATAGAAATTGATTAGTGATNATTCATTAGTTAATTTTTTAGAAATTATTTTTTTGAAAATTTCACAAATAATAGAAATTGATTAGTGATATATGGTCGGCATCAAAAGGCATGTTTATTAAAACGCTTTTTTACAAAAGTGTGTTTAGTAAACATGTTTTTTTACCTGTATTGTAAACAATTTTTTTCTAATTATATTCCCTTTTTTATTTAAAAACGGAGTTATTAACCTTGTTTTTAATAAAAATGGGCTACTTGACTTTGCTTTTAAAGTATGTCATAATTTGATAAATAAGTTCAAAAATATCGTACTTTAGTATATTTGTTTTAAAAAGGCAATAAACTGATAAATAACTAGCGTAAAGTTGAAGTTTCATCCCAGACAAACAACATTGTAAAAAATGGGTAAAAAAACAAGGAGCAATCCAAGACGTAATTACTTAAGGTAGCTTTTGGGACCGATTTCTTTTTGAGCTTCCATCTTCTCAAAAAATAGCACTGAGCGTTCCATTAGACAAAATTGAATACGAGTTTCCAATTAGAGATTAAGTGGGTTTTGAGAACTGTGTAGGCTCATGGAATTCAGTTAATGCATGATGAACCCTCAATGGAACATGACAAGTACATGATGGTCATGGACCATCGACAGAAAGCTGATGATGGTGACTCATGAAGAGCAGTTTGGGGGTCGAGAGTAATAGCATTGCAAGAATGGTATGGTAAAAAGGGACTTTATACATGGATTAGTTCAAGACCTAAGAACTTCAGTTTTTGGGTCAAGTAGTATTTCAAATGTACATTGGTCTTCTTTGTTGGACTCTCCATCTCCCTAACAAATGGAACTAAACCAAAATATACAAAACATATATTGAGTCATAAAATTGTTTTAGTTTTTATATGGTGTGTTACCAAGCCTCAGATTCTCTCCAAGCATTTTTGGAAGTGAAGAAGCAACAAGGGAAATTTTAGTTGGCTACATTGACGAAAGAACCCATGATTTCAAGTGCCTTGGCACATCCCTCACCCCTGTAACAATAGTCAATGGAACTATTACATATCTATTGGAAATAACTCTATAAAATTCGGAGTTTTTACTCAAATTAAAAAAAAAAAAAATTCACATTAAAAGTAATATAGTTTCCACTTTCCATATGAAGCTGTTAAGGAAGGAAGAGACTTAAAACAGTTCCCAAATATACTTGATGAGATGGCAAGCAGAGCATTAGAAGGGTAATTGTTTTGAAAAAAAAAATGTTAGATTAGGAAGTATATTGAAAGAGAGTGCTAGTTTGGGCATAATATTCGTTACTTTGAATTACTCTACTATAATTTTTGTATGTTATTATTGTCTTCCCCAAATAATTGATGATAGACTCAGGTCAAGTCCATCCACCCCAAAAAACAGAAAAGGATTGGAGCTCTAATTACGCACAATGCATTTTTTGTGCAGATAATGGAATAATATTCATATCGCCCACATTTTTTGCCGAAAAGAAGGTGATAGGATGAACCCATAAAATTAGCAGAATTAATTTTTTTTTATTCTTCTTAATCCAAAATTAAATAGGCAGCGTACTACTAAACTCAACTAACGANCGGAATTAATTTTTTTTTATTCTACTTAATCCAAAATTAAATAGGCAGCGTACTACTAAACTCAACTAACGAAAAAATTAAATCAGATAGTAATATCAACTATAACCAAGACACAAAATTTACGTGATTCAGATAAATCCAAGATATATCCACGAATGTCAAGCTCTACCTTCTATTATATTTTTTACCGCCGCGCCACTCCTTTCTTTTCTTTTTGTTGGCAGCAACTGCTTTTTCTCACTGGGATTATCCATCAAGTGTCTTAAAACAAAGTCTTCCCCAAAAAAGAAAAAAAACCATCTCTTTTTTTTTTTTTTACCTTAAAACTATGGATTTGGATCCGTGATTTTTGGGTTGGGCTGCCCACATGGGCTGAAACTCAAACCCAGCAGAAAGTTCTGGATCTTCCCAACATTCAGAACATTCCTCTGGCAACTGCTGGACCAGATGAAGGTGTGGAAGGAAGAGAAATTGCCCAGACCTTAGAATCTGAGTTGCAGAAGTGAGGGAATTATGCATGATGGGCTTGCTGAACTGAATCACCGGAAGACTGAAACCCTAAAATGATCGAATTCCTCTGTTTGATTTCTCAATTCCTTAATTCTAACCATCCTGGATGCTCACTCTTAGTGCAAGCAGTTACTACACTCTTTTAACATTATCTCAATGTGCTTCTTCTAAGTAAAAGCTAAGTAACATTTTTTATGTTATAAGTATATGATGTAGGAAGGAATCTTAGTTGTGCAACTATTGCCTAATTAAAGTTGTAAAGAGAGATGTATAGCGCTCAATAAAGATGAACTACGCTGACCTTAACAAGTGATCAAACATAGTCATTAATAAGTAAAGGATCAAGTTCAATCTACGAGTCTTTATATATAAACTCTAGCGCTCTGCATTTTCACCTGTTTATATTGACATACCGAATATACTTAGAACCAGCGTGATAGTCCTATAGACATGTCCATTCACTCTTCATGTACAGTCTTTTATTATTTAACGTTGTCGTCCACTTCTGTTTATAGTCAAGTCACTAGTTCCTTTCCGTTTGTATATATAATTGATGACCAAACTCTTCTAGCTTGATACGTGACAAAAACTCTCCTAGTTGATACATCTAACAACAACCAACATCAGGCGAATATTCAAAGACACTAGAACAGTCTGACTTCAAAGTTTTCCACACGTTATTAGCTATAGTCAGTGGATTGGAATTGTGATATATTATATCGCTATGAAATGGTGCAAAAATTACCTAGCACATTAAGGCCTCACATTACCCCCACCCCCTCTCCAGTCTCCTCCCACACAAACGAGAGAGAGAGAGAGAGAGAGAGAGAGAGATGGGAAAAGATGGTTATCTTCCTCTCTTTGAAACGAAGTCTGCAAAAGGACGTATTCCATATTGGTTGTATGCAGGTTCAATGATTGTTGGCATAGGTTTCATATTTGTGTATAGAGTAAGTCATCTACCGGCACAAGGAGAAGATGGAAGATGGGCTTGGATAGGTTTGTTTCTGGCGGACCTATGGTTTAGTTTCTACTGGTTTGTCACTCAATCTGCTCGATGGAATCCTATATACCGTTATACATTCAAAGAAAGGCTCTCCCAAAGGTCTCTCTCTCTCATTTGTATGTGTGTGTGTATGTTTGTTACTTTGTTGTTGTTGTTGTTAGTACTTGTTTCTTATTGTGAATGTTAAATACCAGATATGAGAAGGTTCTGCCGGGCATAGACATATTTGTGTGCACAGCTGACCCGGTATTAGAGCCACCACTGATGGTCATTAACACAGTCCTATCAGTCATGACTTACAGCTACCCTCCGGAGAAGATGAATGTCTACCTTTCTGACGACGGTGGTTCAGAGTTGATGTTCTATGCTCTCCTAGAGGCTTCTCGCTTCTCAAAGTACTGGCTACCATTTTGCAAGAAATTCAGAATAGAACCAAGGTCACCAGCAGCTTATTTCTCTAAAGTTACAGAACCACCACTGGATGATCATCTAATGGCCAAAGAATGGTCCTCCACTAAGGTAGTACATGATAATTTTTGTAGAAAAATTGTATTGATCTGAATAATTTTTTACTGGCATATATAATCAACCATTTTGGGGGTCTTTTCCGCTTAAACCAAGGTAAGCGGATCAGGCGATCCATTCCCATCTCAAACCCCAGTTGTGTTACTTCACCATTATTGAGGTAATATATCAGTTTTTCTGTATTATGTAGAAGTTTTTCTGGTGTTCTTTTATATTCCCAATTTCTTTCTATTTCTTTTTCTTTTTTGAAAGTGCATCGGGAAATCTTTTATGTATAAGCACTCCAAGGTCCCAATCCAATAGTACTTGGACAATAATCGGATCCGATCCTGTCCAATTATATATATATATATATATGTTTTCGTGGTCCTCACTTCTCAGTGCATTATTGATTGTATTACTGATGTTCACGGTTGGGCCCTACCAAAGATATCAGGATCAGTCGAAATCGGGAAGAAAGATTTCTTTAACAGCTGTTTAATTTTGGCCTTTGTTGATTAGCTTCAGTAAAGGCGATCATTTCCGGTGGGGTGGCAGTAACGGCTACTTGGAGCTACTTGCTTTACACCTCTACATTTGTTTGCAGTTCAATAATATATCAGTTGAACTTTTTCTTAACTAAATTTATATCAATTTTTATTTTTTGATAGAGATTATATAGTGAAATGGAAAAACGGATCAACAATGCCATGAAACTAGGCCGAATTCCAGATAAATTACGCAGAGAGCACAAGGGATTTCGTGAGTGGGACGTATTTTCAAGCAAACGCGATCATCACACCATTCTTCAAGTAATATGATCCATCATCAATTCAACATTTCAATCATGCATGCTATTACAGCTACCAAAAAACAAAAAAAATTATATATTTTTACTATATATAGCAGAGCAGATGATTTATTTACTTTAATTTGGTGATCTCTCAGATGCTAGTTGATGGAAGAGACACCAATACTGTGGACAATGAAGGAAAACCTCTGCCAACTTTGGTATACTTGGCCCGTGAGAAGAGACCCCAGTACCACCATAACTTTAAAGCAGGAGCACTCAATGCCCTGGTAAACTATGTCTATTCATGCATCCACACATAAGGCATGATGAGCATATTTTACAATATCGAATAATTTAGCAGGTACAATATATATCATAAACTATGTTTGGCATGGGACACTGCGAAAGCTGCCACATTTATGTAGCTTCACTCTTATTTTATTACATGGTTAATTAGTAGTTAGTTTTTTTTTTTCATTATTATGATGTTTACGGTGTGTGTCCATGACTGAACTTAATAGATAAGGGTGTCATCAAGGATAAGCAACAGTCCAATTATTCTTAATGTGGATTGCGACATGTATTCAAACAATTCAGAGTCAGTGAGAGATGCCATGTGCTTTTTCATGGATGAAGAGAGGAGCCATGAGATTGCTTTCGTACAGTTTCCACAAAGCTTTGACAACCTCACCAAGAATGATTTGTACTGCAATTCCTTAAAAGTAATAATGAATGTAAGAATTAATTAATCGAAAACATGTACTTAGATTTCAGCTTCACTCATATAAAGTTACCATGATTTACTAACTATATATATATATTCCTTATGGTGACCAAGGTGGAGTTTTTAGGCCACGATTCCAATGGAGGGCCTTTATATATCGGTACTGGGTGCTTTCACAGGAGAGACGTTCTTTGCGGGAAGAAGTACAACAAAGGAAGTAAGATTGACTGGAAGAAAGGGAATGGCACATTGGTTAAAGAAAGCGCAGATGTGCTTCAAGAGACATGCGGGGTTCTTGCAAGTTGCACCTATGAAGAGAACACTCAATGGGGAAAGGAGGTTCTCTCTCTCCCTCTCTCTCCTCTCTCTCTCTGACACACACACACAAACAAACAAACATGCATATGAACTCTCATACATGCATGTTGATCTACAGATGGGAGTGATGTATGGCATTCCAGTAGAGGATGTTGTCACAGGATTGTCAATACAACATAGAGGTTGGAAATCTGTCTACCTCAATCCAGAAAGGAAGGCCTTCTTAGGACTTGCTCCCACAACCCTATTGCAGACACTAGTACAACATAAGAGATGGTCAGAAGGTGACTTTCAGATATTTTGCTCAAAATACTGCCCTTTTCTGTATGGCTATAGAAGGATTCCTCTAGGTCTTCAAATTTCATATTGTTGCTACTTGCTTTGGGCTCCAAACTGCTTGGCTACACTCTTCTATGTTGCTGTCCCACCTCTATGTCTCCTTAGAGGCGTCTCCTTGTTCCCAGAGGTATGCTCCCCAAACCATTACAACAACTGGCAGAGAAATTTCAAATTTTTTTTTTTGTTGCTCAAATTAGAATCATTAACTTTTTCAATGCAAAGACCGAGTGGATTTGTTCTACTAATTTAAAACCTACTAAACCTGTCACTGTTTTATAAGCACTGGTGCTTTCTTTTAAGAGATGAATCATCTTGTGCCCACAGTTATCAAGCCCCTGGGTTTTACCTTTTGGATATGTCATCATCGCCAAGTATGCGTACAGCTTAGGTGAGTTTATGTGGTGCAGAGGTACATTGCAAGGGTGGTTGAATGATCAGAGAATGTGGTTGTTTAGAAGAACAACTTCTTACTTATTTGGATTCTCAGACACCATCTTAAAGCTAATGGGGTTTGCTAAGTCTGGTTTCGTAGTTACTGCAAAGTTTGCGGATGACGACGTTGCTGAGAGATACGAACAAGAGATAATGGAATTTGGTGGGCGTTCACCAATGTTCAATGTTTTAGCTACAGTTGCGCTGCTCAATTTGTTCAGTTTAGTGGCGGGACTACAGAGGGTGGTTACAGAGGACTTGCAAGCTAAGGTTTCACACAAATTAGCATTACAGATAGTACTAAGTGGCTTAGTGGTTTTCATCAACCTGCCAGTATACCAAGGACTCTTCTTCCGAAAGGACAAAGGCCGCATGCCATACTCTGTCACATACCATTCAACTATTCTAGCTATCCTTGTTTCTTTATTAGCCTTGTGTTATTAAGATTACTAGATGTGTCAGCAAAGATCCAGAGGGAACTCTCTGGAAGGTATCTACGTAACTGTGAGACAAGGAAACACTTAATTTATGATGGCAATGTATTTAATGCATCCTTATTTTGATTTATTGCTGCTATGCAGGGATCACTCTCACTCTAAGTGAGAGAGCTCGACATCTTATTCACGAACCCCTTTTATAAGAGAATAGGTTTTGTACCCTAAAAAGTGGTTCCATGTTGCATACTATCTAATATAGTCATTCATTGGTCCATCTCCAAGTCCTGCCTCTTGATTCCCCCACCCCAATGGGGACGGGACATCAGTTGCTTCAAAATAGGATAGCTAAACAGAATTAGGTCAAATTCTCCTGTATCATTCACAGCTTTGGAGAGTATTCCTATCTATCATTGAAAGTCAACCAAAATTTTCAATTGATAAAATACGCACCTGTCTAGAGAATCTTCAGCTAGCAATGCAAAGAACAGAGTAGTAAAAAGGTTCATAACATACTCAGACAGTCAAGAAGCATTAAAAATCCAATGAGTTGTCCTATTGATGTTCATATTACTGTAAAAAGGTTCGAATCACAGTCAAGCAATCAAGTATTGGAATCCTAAATCATCATGAATATCCGATATTCAATTTATCTGCAAAGGAATATAACATGGCCTCCAAACATCATATGCCATGTACTTTATGGTACTATTTTCAGATAAGCAGGCAATTCACTCCTATTAAGTTCCTATGCATTCAAACTCAGAAACTCAAAGCTATTCCAGCTTAGAAAATCCATACATCCATGTCTACAAGTGATCTTGTGAAGCTACAAAATTCTGAAGCAATTGAATGAGCTTTTGAACCTTACCAAGAGTTAAAAAGAGGCCTAAATGAAGTCTAAAACAAGGGCAGATGATGCTCCTTCCCCAGTGCAAAGTGCTACTGCTTTTTGCCTTGTCTTAGTTCAGGTGTAATGGTGTTGCAGGTACTGAGACCTAATTAGCTGAGCTCCATATCATTATCTATCATTAGCAGAGCAGGGATGGTTTTCCATGCACGTGATAAAATGGAGAGCTTCCCTCACCAGTTTTGCATCCCACACTCAAGCAAATATACAGATATACAAATGTAAGTCCACTCTAGGTAATTTAAAAATCTTAACATGTTTGTATGTCTACATTGTTTGTTGTATTCTCTCTGCACATTCTTTCATCCATAAACACCAAGTGTAAGAACGATAGAAAACCTTCTATACTAAGTCTCCACAGTATTTAACCGTGTATTCGCAACATCTACCAGCTTTCAAACAAAAATAAAAGCACTTAAAAGGCATAGCAGAATTTCAAAGGAATTCTGTATGCTGTGTACCCTTTAGCACTTAACAAGCACTTTCTTGATCACAAGTCAATCAGAGAACATGCCTGAAGGTTAGATTAATTCGTGCTGTCTCTACTTTTGCACGTTTAGGCACTGAGTGGAGCCAATCCCGTTGGGTATAGCCTCTCATCAGCAACAATGAGCCATGCTTTAATGTAAATGAGTGCTGGTTGGAATGGCTAGTCTTCTTTAATCTTTTGCTAGGAGGTTCACCCTCGAATCTTTTAGCTGGCACACAGAGAATAAAAACTTTTCTAAGGAAGCATATAGAGTAAATCTTCAGGTATTTCCGTGTTGGAATGTCGATGCATGGCATTCTCTTGCCCTTATACAATAAGATGTTTTGCGAATATAGACAAATACTGACATAATTGTTAAACTTTTCAGTAACCAAAATTAACACAGGCAACAACCATCAAAACGTGTCTGTCCAAAAACAAAATAGATACACTAATGTAGTCTGGGACTTCAAATTTGATAGCAAACACTGATCATATACCAAAAAAGAGATAAGACGATTGATTGTGCATGTACCTTGAGATATTTTACTAGGTTTCTTCTTCAAAAGAAAATCACGTTCACATCCAAAAGAAATGGAGGCAATTTCTGGAGTCGGTCCATAGAGCTTCTCATCATCAGAATGCCATCCAACACAGTCATCACCACCCTTATACCGATTTAGGAGCAAGCTGTTAAAACAACTTCCAGGAAGTGCTTTGTGGACCTACAGTGTGACACAAAGTTATAAGGCAACATTCATGCAGGTCACTAATAGATAATCAAAAAAACAATGATATTGAGGAAATACAAAGAAAATATTCTTACTCTGTCCAAAATTTCTCTAAGTGGAGGAAATTCATCCCACGAATACACACGAGGCTGATACCCACTGTAAGCTAGTTCTGGCAATCCTGCATTTGCAACATAACATGTGTCTCTGGGCTGCAGAGCAAAATATAAACTATGAGAAACTACAATTAATTACAATTCCCAATCGTCCATGGATTGAACATGAAAGTAAGCTCTAGAAAAGCAAAACTTTTTTTTCTAAAAAAAGTAATGAGTTCCCCAATGTACCATGTAACAGTATATCCATAAATGAGAAATTCATCATGACAATAAGTCTACATTCTTTCGTATCCCATGCATCCACACTAATATTCCAGCCAAAAAAAATGTCTAGATTCGAACTCTTATTGCGCTTATAGGGATGCTTGTTTCTTCAAATAGTCATATAACATGAAGAAAAGGAGTGAGGGAGTATAATAAATCCTCAGGAATGGTAAATTAACATTGTGAACCGAGTTCAAGATGATTTCAGTCGCTAACCATTAGAGCAATCTCGATATTCTAAGAGCCACATGAACAATTTTAAATTCCCAATTGACAAACCAGGCAAAATAACAAAACCAAAGGACCAAATTGATCCAAATTTACCCTTCTACATACAGCTAACTCCTTCCCAATAATAAAAACGAATATCAATCATATTATCCCACAAAATTAGCCACCCAATTCATAAAAAATGCCACCTTTTTTAGAAATAGATGTAAAATATACATATATATACACACATATAACAAGGCCAAAAGAGATGGTTTTTATCCAAACGAGAAATTGGGGAAACCTGAACACAGGATCGGCCGAAGACGCGAATAGTGGGTCTAGTCCAAGGAATGTGCTTGTTGAGGTAATCCAAGTATTCCCAAGACTCCTCGTATGATATGAATCTTGGAATGTAAAGGACTTCGCTACCATTTCCTAGATCCACCATTCCTCTTCCTTTGCCACCTTCCTTGGCAAGATAAGGGTGGTCCGTCGGTTTATCCTTTGCTTTTAGCTTCAACTTCATTTGCGAGAGAGAGAGAGCGATCCAGAAAGCTAGCGAGCGAGGGAAAATGACTTGTAACAAGTTGGAATGAGGTCTTTTTTTATTTTAAATTATTAAGTTCATCCATTTATATTTATACCATTAATGACTAAATTTATCCCATTTGTATCCATCTAATTAAACTATTAAATATATATATATCAAAAAAATTGAAACACAAATAATAATTGAAGCAAAAATTTCAATGTTTCGATGTGATATAAAATATTTGAAGGTATTTTAAGATATTTTGACATATTTTTATCAATGTCTTTAAAATATTTTGAGATGTTTTAACATATTTTGGTTTATTTTAACTAATATTTTAAAAATAAATTATTTATATTTTATTTATTTTTATTCTATTTTTGAAATATTTTAATACCAAAATAATACATCAAAACAAAATTTTGATCATTACCTATATAGTAGGTTAAAATAAAATTGAATGAATTTAATTTTTAATTAGTGAATATAGATATTATAGATTTAATAATCGATATGAGGAGGTATAGATTGAGTGAACTTTATAGTTTAAAGAAAAAGAACTAAATGAGGTGGTATCAGGGATTTAAATGGTAGGGATAGTCCTACCCAAATTATTATGATGGGACTATTTTCACTCCATAAATATTAATTTTTATCTTTNTATTATAGATTTAATAATCGATATGAGGGGGTATAGATTGAGTGAACTTTATAGTTTAAAGAAAAAGAACTAAATGAGGTGGTATCAGGGATTTAAATGGTAGGGATAGTCCCACCCAAATTATTATGATGGGACTATTTTCACTCCATAAATATTAATTTTTATCTTTTGATTTTTTTTTATATTTTTCAACCCACAAATATTAATTTTCACATTTTTAAATTTTTTATAATTAAACTATTAAGTTCATCCCTTCTATACTCATTTGATGATGCTCAAAAATTGCGGCCTAGACCTGATAGATAAGATTGTGAAGTTATTCGAGGATCAGTTGATTAAATGGTCAGTCAATTGTGGTTAAAAGAACACGAAATGTGAGTGGTTTATCTTAGCCGAAGAACTAAGACTACGTCAATTGTGAAAGGAGTCTCCTGCTCCTCGAAGCTATATATTGCTTGATCTTTTGTGAGAATTATAAGGATACAAGCGCTGAATTCATTACTGGGGGCAAATATTTTCCTCTATTTGCTAGGGTTTGGGCTTAAGTATCTAGTCTGGAAGGAGAAGGTTCAAAAGAACAATCCCCCCCTCCGTTAGGTAACAGTTATTTATTTATACAATGATTCTCTTAGGGTTTTCCCGCTGCTCCACCTACTTTTGTGCTGATCTCGTGGGTCTTCTACTCTGCACCCTGTAGTTTTCTCTATCATCTGGCACCACTGTTCATTTGGCGCTATTGTTACCACGATCTCTAGTGGCTTTACGTTCCACCCTTTCTCAACTCTGCGATTGTCATCGGTGTCAGGGGTGGTCTCTGAGTCTTTGGGTTACGTGGTGCAATGAGAATGATTCAAAGAGCATTTGGGCCAGGCTTTCATTTTGGGGCTGCTCATCGACTGGGGCGGATTAGGGTTGTGTGTATAGTAAGCCCTCTACTAATGTTGAGCTTTCCCTCTTCGGCTTGGCCATCTAGGCCAAAAGATGTGGCCTAACTGTGGATCTCATATTCGGATCTTTTTGTAGTGGACTCATGAAGGCCCATGACTCAGATTTCATCCTCATCAGTTGCCCCCAGCCCCAAGTCATGAGAATGACGTCATCTCTGATATGGGGTTAGAAATGTCTTTTTTTTTTGAACTTGACATCATTTCTTCAAGTGGCGGTCACGCTTGATTACTGGTTTTGACCCAGATTGGGCAGCACTACTATCCGTCAGCTGTGATGAGACGGTTATGTACACATGTCAATTACAGGTGAGCCTGTAGGTACGATTTTCCTTGCGTGAATTGTCATACACCTGTCATGAATTGAATATTGCATATCAAAGGGGAAAATCTCTTCGTTTTTCTCACCCTATGATTTTGAATCTTTTTCCTTTATGCCCTTTCCCTTCCTTTGGCTTTGGAGGTGTCTCGTTCCAGGCTCTATGACAACTTAAGGTTTCTGCGTTTCTGGCTCCTTCTGATTCTAGCTTTTTACTAGGCACGTCTCTTTTTTTTTTTTTCCTCTTTTTGCTTGACTTGGATCCCTTTAACCCTCCCTAGTGGGGCTTTGGGTTCCGCTTTCTGATCTGGAGATTTAGTTACTTTAGGGAACACTCCAACGATCTTTCTCTTCTTTCACAATTTGTAGATCATTCTTCCTTGGCGAGGGTATCCTACCTTAAGGCCTGGTGTATGAAACCTTTGTTTTTAACGGATTACACCTTGCATTTACCTTCCCTACATTCCAGTTTATGACCCGAGCCTTTGATGGGGAAGTTTGTCATTTTCTTCTTATGAGTCAGAGTTTGTTGACCAGTTCGATGAGGGGGCTGAGGAGACTACATCACCTTCCTCTAGTGACCGCTCTCTTATCGTTGGCGAGGAGGCTTCTGGGTCTACCCCTGAAATTTCCTCCTCGGTTCCTTTAGCGGAGACTCAGGCTCCTTTGGCTTTGCCCCCTATTCCCTTTACCCAATAGAGGAAGAGGAAGTTCAAGCCGATTCCGCCTCCCACTCTTAGGAAGAAAACCGTCGTGATCATTTTGACTTGAGCTGTTATGCAAGTTCAACCTCCAGTTGTCTCAACGATAAGGATCTGGAGGAGCTGAGGCGGGAATATCAGTTCCCGAATTCTGTGTCCTTGCATTCTCTTGAGGAGCATGCGAGGTGCAATTCCTCCATTTCTGGGTTGACCTATTTTTATGAATCTGCATTTCGGGCTGGACTTCGATTCTCTGTTCATCCTTTTATTCAGAGTGTCCTCAGTTTTTATAATATTTGTCCAGCTCGGCTCTCTCCCAATAGTTGGGGCCTTTTGGTCAGTTTCCTTATTCATTGGTTTAAGAGCGAGAACGACTCCCCTCCCTTCATTCAAGAATTTGCCTCTCTTTTTCAACTTAAATCTTCTCCCCCCTTTGGCTTCTTGTATTTTGCTAAGAGGGCGATGGCGAAGTCCCTAATTTCTAGGCATCCCTCCTCTAATAAGGGGTGAAAGCTGAAACTTTTCTTCATTAGAGGTGACTCCTAGGAACTGTCAGGGGAGCCCGACGACATCCCTCGCATTCCCCGGTCTTTGAGGGTCCTAAGGAACACTAGTAAGGCCGATTGGGTAGCTGTGCCCTTCTTTCCTGTACTTGTTCCTATTAGTGTTTTGCTAACTTCTTATCTGTTTTGCAGATTTTTGCTCAACACTCAATACCGAGGAGAACGCCTGGATCGCCAAAGCAGAAGCCTTTGGGTTGCAGGCTTTCCCTAAGCTTATAACAGAGGCAAATCTTGCGAAGCACAAGCTCGGCCCACCTTTAGAGGCTGCCCCAGATATCGTCCCTCCACTTACTTCTCAGCCTGTTCCCATGGATCCAGACCTAATTATGACTGTTTTTTTAGACATGGAGAGGGCGAGGAAGAAAAAGAAACTAGTGAAACATGCAGACTTGCCTTCCAAGGATGGGCAAGTGTTAAGCCAAGCGTCGGTTAACTTGGAGGAGAAATGCGAGGTCCTAGCTTCCGTTGAAGGAGCCAGCTCAGCCTCTTTGCCTCCCGAGTTTCCCATTGGCAAGTCGGCATCCGAGGGGCCCTTACCTGTGCTAACTACTGTGCCACTAGCTCACCATCCTCCCCCTAAATCTGTTCCCCAGAGGTCTGCCAGGGGAGTGTCTGACCTTCGTGAATCCAAAGGCCAAGGGGGATTTCTTCGCTACCCCAAGCCCGCAGTGGCGGCTCTGATCGATTTGATTCTCGTTTCGGATCTTGTAGCGACCAGATGCGTTGCCTTCAGGGATAAGGCCCATCACGTTGTAAGGGGTTTAGCTGAGGTATCCCTAGCCCCTTTCTTAGTCTTTTTTCCCCTAAAGAAATTGTTTCTAGGTACTTTATGGCCTTCTTCGTACTGATTATCCATCTCCTTTTGCTAGACGCTAGCTTGTGTGAGAACGATGGAGTCACATTATGAACATGNCTGAGCGTTTCGATTTCCCTCCGGGGGTGGTTGCGCGCCACACCTACTTGCATCGATTTCACTACCTGGTTAGGGGCGAGGCTTGCTTTTTTGAGGCTCCCTTCCTGTTGGGTTTTCGGTTTCCGTTTCCCCCGTTCATCTGAGGGTTTTACACTTCTTTAGTTTCTAGCCCGCTATTCTTCTTCTATTAGGATAGGCGATCTTGCTATCCTTCATGGCGGTGTGGGGAGAGTTATTCCCACAATCTAGGGCCATCGTGCTAGAGTTCCTTCATTTTTATCACTCGAAAGAGGAGTTTGAATTCTATCACTTCGTCCCCAGATGGGTAGGTGAAATTCCCATTCGAGACCTCCCTCCCCGAGCCTGAGGGATGGAGGAGGAGATACTTTTTTGTTTCTGGAGATGGTTGGGAGTATGGGGCCCATTTTTCAGCGTCAGTGAGGGTCCCTACAGAGTGGGAGCAATGCCGAAATCTGGGTGAGTATGTATCGATTGGCTTGCCCTTGGTACATTCGTTGATAACAACCCCCTTTTTTTTGAACTGGTGACGACCTTATTTTCTTGTGTTGTTATAGACGAGTTGCCATCCTTGCCTGGCGAGGAGCTGACCAAGGTCAAACATGCTCGGGCTCGCTTGCCATTTTCCTATATAGAGCTGATGCACCCTGAACTTGCCTTTGTGCGAGGTGGCCATAAATGACCTGAATTCCTACTGTCTTGTCGTCTCTTCCCTAATGTGTTCATGAGTTTCATGTCCTTTCCTGCTTTACATGCTCAATTCCGCTGCGCATGGATACGATTATGGAGCATGTGGTTGAGAGGAGGCAATCTAGGAGTTCGGATCCTCCGGCAAAGAAGACAAGGCTGGAGGTGACCAACTCTAATATGGCCTCAGACCTAAGTGCTAGGACCGAGGCCTTTGTCACCGCTGGTGAGATATTAGGGACGTTGAGTTCTGCCTCTATTTTTGAGCTTCCCTCCAGCATGGCTGGGGTTCCGGTATCCAAAATTGCCCCCATAACCTAGGGAGCAAGCGTCGAGGCTAGGGATGGACCAGTCCAATGAGGTCCTTCTCGGATTGTGGTAATGGGTCCTAGCTCGGTCAGTGCTTCCCCGGCTTCATTCATCTATCTTGAGGGGAGTTTGCTCAAGGATGTGGGTCTGAGTAGTCACACACTAATGGAATTGATCCCACAAGCTGACCTGTAGTATTCTATCGACCTTCTTTTTCGTGCTCGAAGCTGAGAAGCACTNGTCCTCTGGACCTATAAATAGGCGGTCCTGGAGAATGATTGCCTTACTCTAGGCGCCAAAAATTTTCCTCCTTAGTGTAACGTCTCTTCTCTAGTGTTTCAGAGAAAATTTGCTTGCCTTTTGTTCTTATGGCAAGGATCCCTTCTGCACGCAACATCATGGAACGACTCTTTCCTGATGTTGAAGCCAGCGAAATTAATGAGGAAGAGACCCAATCCATTGCCGAGCGTTTCGATTTCCCTCCGGGGGTGGTTGCGCGCCACACCTACTTGCGTCGATTTCACTACCTGGTTAGGGGCGAGGCTTGCTTTTTTGAGGCTCCCTTCCTGTTGGGTTTTCGGTTCCCGTTTCCCCCGTTCATCTGAGGGTTTTACACTTCTTTAGTTTCTAGCCCGCTATTCTTCTTCTATTAGGATAGGCGATCTTGCTATCCTTCATGGCGGTGTGGGGAGAGTTATTCCCACAATCTAGGGCCATCGTGCTAGAGTTCCTTCATTTTTATCACTCGAAAGAGGAGTTTGAATTCTATCACTTCGTCCCCAGATGGGTAGGTGAAATTCCCATTCGAGACCTCCCTCCCCGAGCCTGAGGGATGGAGGAGGAGATACTTTTTTGTTTCTGGAGATGGTTGGGAGTATGGGGCCCATTTTTCAGCGTCAGTGAGGGTCCCTACAGAGTGGGAGCAATGCCGAAATCTGGGTGAGTATGTATCGATTGGCTTGTCCTTGGTACATTCGTTGATAACAACCCCCTTTTTTTTGAACTGGTGACGACCTTATTTTCTTGTGTTGTTATAGACGAGTTGCCATCCTTGCCTGGCGAGGAGCTGACCAAGGTCAAACATGCTCGGGCTCGCTTGCCATTTTCCTATATAGAGCTGATGCACCCTGAACTTGCCTTTGTGCGAGGTGGCCATAAATGACCTGAATTCCTACTGTCTTGTCGTCTCTTCCCTAATGTGTTCATGAGTTTCATGTCCTTTCCTGCTTTACATGCTCAATTCCGCTGCGCATGGATACGATTATGGAGCATGTGGTTGAGAGGAGGCAATCTAGGAGTTCGGATCCTCCGGCAAAGAAGACAAGGCTGGAGGTGACCAACTCTAATATGGCCTCAGACCTAAGTGCTAGGACCGAGGCCTTTGTCACCGCTGGTGAGATATTAGGGACGTTGAGTTCTGCCTCTATTTTTGAGCTTCCCTCCAGCATGGCTGGGGTTCCGGTATCCAAAATTGCCCCCATAACCTAGGGAGCAAGCGTCGAGGCTAGGGATGGACCAGTCCAATGAGGTCCTTCTCGGATTGTGGTAATGGGTCCTAGCTCGGTCAGTGCTTCCCCGGCTTCATTCATCTATCTTGAGGGGAGTTTGCTCAAGGATGTGGGTCTGAGTAGTCACACACTAATGGAATTGATCCCACAAGCTGACCTGTAGTATTCTATCGACCTTCTTTTTCGTGCTCGAAGCTGAGAAGCACTCCATGCCCTTCTTGAGGTAAGTCTGACCTTTTCCAGTGTTTTTCCTTATCTTTATTTATTTCGATTTTGTTTAGCTTCTACCTTTGTTCCCAGACGGCGACACATGTCTATGCGCTTAGGAAGAAGATTTTTGTCTTAAGGAGTGATGCTCAGCGGAGGGTGGCCGAGCTTCAGGACGTTCGCAGTCAGAATGCTGAGCTACTGAGCTAGGGTCTATCCACCAAGAAGGAACTGGAGAGTGCCCTTGACAAGTGGGCTCAGGTCTTTCGGTAGTTGATTGCTAGTACCACCTCCGAGACATCTCTTTTGGAAGAACTTGCCCGTTCGCGACAGGATTGTGCTTGATTTTTTTCATTGTATTTCCTAGCATCCTAACATTATCTCTCAATGTGTGTATGGCTTATAAGAATGGAGGAGTGTCACTCTCCCTCGGAATGATGCAAGAGATGGGACAACAGAATGGTGGATGAATGAAATGTACAAAATGTGTGTGTGTGAGTGTCAACAAAAGTGCTCCCCAAGCGCAAGGAGTCTTTTGCATGTCGTATTTTACTTAGAATGAGTATTCCAAAGTCGTCTCCTCAGGGAAGGAAATTTCAAAAGTGTGAATGTGATTTTGTCAAAATAGAAAAGTGTAAAATCTTTTGGTTTGAGTTTTGTGATTGTTTTTGTGAATGAAACTGCAATAAAAACAAGTGTTGGCTAATCCAAAGGGTTCATTCCAAAGGGAATCCCAAATCAACTCGAAACCTTCCTCGAATAGAGCTTAGATGAACGATTGATTCGTGGGAAGTTAGGGACGAGATGAAGGTGAGGATCCAAGCATAACCTGTAACCAGGCCTACAGGATATCAAAGACTCACAACCGTATCCACTCTCAACCCAGTCAAACCGAACCACCGTACTCTAAGAGGAGGAATGAGAATGAGTTGAAGTAGCACACCCAAGAGGAAATCTTTCTTGGATTAGCCAACTAAAAGCTCTAGCTACTCATGCTAAAATAAAAGACATGCATAATGTAAATAGACATAATGAAGAAATGAAGATTGAAACTTAACTTAAAGTAAGAAATCTTAAGCTATGAATAAAAATATTCAAAACCCATTTCAAAGCTTGAAATGAAGAAAACTTAACATAACAATGGTGAAATGTAGAACATGTAACTAAACTTGCAAAACACTTGAAATAAATGACATTAAAAGTAAATAATGAAACTTACAAGATCCTTACAAAAGATTACAAGTGAAATGGATGGAAGAAATGCAAAAACATAAGCTTTCTATCTACTTTTGAAATGCTTAGGTAGCCACCACTTTTGAAATGCTTGTGGAATGCTAAATAAATGGAGTGTTAGCCTTGCAATTTCGTCCATGGTGGTCCCCCCCAAGGTGTGTGCAGGCCTCCCATCAATAGGGGGCTGAATGGATGGGTTAGGCAGGCAAGCACAGGCTTAGCCTGCACACCCATCATCCTCTCTCTCTCCTCTCATGCCTTCTCTTCCAAAGTCAAGAAATTGTGTAAGAATAACATGGTTGTATATAGAAAATACCTAGGATAGGTGTGGGAGAAGTGTAGGTGGGCCCCCACAAACAAGTGGAGTTGAGATACAGGCGATCTGGGCATTTTGGGCTGTTTCAGAATAGCATACCGGTATTGTGTACTGGTACTTCGAACATCAAGAGCCAAACCATACCGGTATTGGCTACTTCGGACCAGTTTTCATAAAATCATCATAACTTTTGATCCAACCATCTGTTTGAGCTGAAATTTTGACACAATATAGCAGCAATCCAGATCTACAACTTTCATTTTTTGCACTTTTTCAGATTTGAAGTATATCATGGTCAAAAAGGAGAAAAATCAAGGTATTGCTGCCAAATAGTGTGGGTGCTGGTGCCCATGTTACCAAACACCGATACCTCCTTGATTTCTTTCACTTTTAAGCTTCCAAATCCTCATGTAATGTGTCCACATCTTCACCACACATCCACACTTAGTTGCAAAGTTCTAAAATCCATCATTTAAGCTATAATTACCTGTAACCACAAGATTTCAACTTTATTCATAATATCGGCTAACTCTAAGTAATTAAATGCAAAGTTACGTTAAAATGTATGTAATGAGGTCATGAAATATGCAATATTTTTCTCTCATCAGATTACGAGGCCCGAGCTGATGACCTTTTCCATTCTAAGATTGCCCAGGCGGTGCTGGTGAGGCAACTGAGGGAGTCCTAGGCTACGGTCGCCAATCTGAACTGCTCTCTCGCTGCTGAGCGTCGATTGATCAAGGATTAATGCAAAGAGATTGAGCAGGCCCAGTTGGAGGTTGCTAGGGCCTTTGTTGATGGGTTTTTCAATTTTGCTGACCAGGCGATCGAGAAATTTNCCAGGCTACGGTCGCCAATCTGAACTGCTCTCTCGCTGCTGAGCGTCGATTGATCAAGGATTAATGCAAAGAGATTGTGCAGGCCCAGTTGGAGGTTTCTAGGGCCTTTGTTGATGGGTTTTTCAATTTTGCTGACCAGGCGATCGAGAAATTTCTCAGGCTAGGTCTTGGGCAATTGATGTTGCCCATTCAGCTCCGTCTTCCGACCATTTGTGAAGAGAAAGTCTCTCTATAGATGTTCATGACCATCATTTTCATTTTTTCTACTTGTAGATGTCTTCTATTTGTAATGAAGATGTTTTTCTTTTGCAATGAAGCTTTCTTTCTTTTTGTAGTGATGTGTTTGTTGATGCTTTATTCCCTTGCCATTTACTCCAAAGAGGCCTTGGCCTGTTTGGAGTAGTGTTCTTTTTTTGTACTACTATTTTCCTGACCTAGGCCTTGGGCTCCTTTAGTCTGGTTTGCTTAGCTTCGCATACTTGTGTGATTTTATTTCGAAAAAGATTCTTGGCGACTGTTTGTTTCTTGGTACAGGATCCGATGCAGCTGTTCATTTAAGTGCACCCTTAGGCGACTCAACAACTTCCTCGAACTTTGTGCCGTTATTTAATGCTATTTTGATTACAGGTTTCCAACATACGTCATTGTGTGCTATTTATTCCAAGTATCTCAAGTCTCCACATTCTCACTGTCCTCCAAAGATCTTCCTTCTTTGAACCATTTGCCTCATTCAGCGCTTATTCTCTTAACCTCTTGGATTGATGGCTTTTTCCCCACTGTTCAAACAGCGTGCTCGAGAGTCACTAAAAGGGGATTGGAGCTCCATTTTCCTTCTTCCCTCCCTGCTTACCGCTTCAGATGTCGATGATATAAAGAGTCAATACGATTTTCCTGAGGATTTGGGGGTCAGAGCCCCTTCCCCGGATGAGCCCTATAGCATGTCTTCTCTAGGTGAGGTTGCTTTCTTTGAGGGTGCGTTTGAGAGCGGCCTTCGACTCCCCCTTCATCAAGACTTCGCCTGGGTTCTCTCCCATCATAGCTTGTGTTCTTCTCATCTCTTTCTTGAGGGATGGGCTACCCTGGTTAGCTTTTTCATCTTCTGGCGCAGGCTAGGCTTCGACAACTTCTCTACTATCGCCGAATTCTTCTATTTCTTTGACCTTTCCTTCGACTTCCCTCCTTTCTTCAGCACTTTCTCTTGAAAAATGGTAATTCCACCCCTCGTTGATCGCTGATATTCTCCGTTCTGCGGAGGGATGGACCCAACACTTCTTTTTCATCTTTGGGGACTCATGAAAGTCCACTGTGAGGGAAAATTGGTGTGTCTAGGCCCCCGTTCTTAGGGAAGCTTCTGGGATAAAGGTAAATATCTTGATGGTTTTCAGTTAGCCAACCTTCATCGGTGAATACTGTGCTAACCCTGTTTGTGTTGGCATTATGCTGTGCAGGTACTCCCAGCCTTACTCCGCTAGAGGTGTTTCATGTCAGTATGGTGGAGAAAGTCTCACCAGTACCATATTTTTCTCTTGTTACTCTTGAGAACCTCGTTCGATTCAACATAGGGGGGGAGCTCGAGCTAGATCTGGTTTGCGCCCTTTTCTTTCTTCGAGTTGGATACCCCTTTTGACGAGCCAGAGGGGGCTACCTTGAATAGAAGGAGACGGAGGGCCGACTCAGAGTCTCAGTCACCAGATCCTTCTAATGAGAGGAGTGTTGAGGTGGAAACCCTCAAGAAAAAGTTGGTGGAGGTGGAGAGGGAAAGGGACACCTTGATGGAGGAGAATGCCCAACTTAAGGAGGTGAATGCTCAACTGGAGAAGGGATACCATAAACTAAAGGGTATTGTTGGAGGAGGGGCTGCTGAGGAGGGCCTAGGATGAGGTGGAGGCCCGTGATATTTTTGGGGATGTTTCTTATATGTACCCAGTGGATGTTTCTGTCGTTTGAGATGTAAACTTCTTTCTATTTCTAATGAAATCCTTTGGTTATGGATCTTGTGCCTTTAAGTCATTTTCTGCTGAGTAGTATGATGAAAGTTTTATCGTCTTTCATGTAATGGCGCCATTTGGGTTGAGAAAGCCTTGTGATTCCTGAGCATTCGAGCTCTTAGGCTGAAAAGCCTAGCCGTCCCTGAGCTTATAAGCCTTTTAGGCTGAAAAGCCTAGTTGTTTTCAAGCTTATGAGCTCTTAGACTAAAAAGCCTAGTCATCCCCGAGCTTATGAGCTCTTTAGGCTAAAAAGCCTAGTCACTTCCGAGCTTACGAGCTCTTTAGGTTGAAAAGCTTAGTCGTCTTTAGCACTTAGGCTGAAAAGCCTAGTCGCTTCTGAGCTCTTTAGGCTAAAAATCCTAGTAGTCCCCGGGCGTATGAGCTCTTTAGCACTTAGGCTGAAAAGACTAGTTGCATCTGAGCTTACGAGCTCTTTACACTTAGGCTGAAAAGCCTAGTCTTCCCGAGCTTACGAGCTTTTTACACTTAGTTTGAAGAGCCTAGTCTTCTTGAGCTTACGAGCTCTTTACACTTAGGCTGAAGAGCCAAGTAGATTTGAGCTTATGAGCTCTTTACACTTAGGTTGAAGAGTCCAGTAGTTCTGAGCTTACAAGCTTTTTTATGCTAAAAAATCTAGTCGCCCCTGAGTTTACGAGCTCTCTAGCACATGCTGAAAAGCCTAGCTGTTATGAGCTTATGAGCTCTTTTAGGCTAAAAAGCCTAGTTGTTCTGGTGGTTGGAGTGTTTGTTGGCTGAATTTATCGCAAACTTTTCTTTTTATGAGGAATTTGAAAGTTTCATTAATCTCAAAAAATGAGATTTTAACAATAGCTCTTCCTCCTCGTTGCTACAAAGGTTCCCAGGAGAACCCTACTTGTAGTAACACTTCAGGCGATCTGCGTTCTATGAGTGCTACATGTCTCTTCCTTTCTCAGTTTACAACTCATAGTTTTCAGGTCGAATTACCCTTTTTACAATATAGGGTCCTTCTCAGTTATGACCGAGCTTGCCATGGGCTGGGTCCTTTCTGGCTGGGAGTAGTTTTTTTAATACCAAGTTGCCTGGTTTGAAGCTTCTTCTTCTCACCCGCTTGTTGTAAAATCTAGTCATGCTCCTCTGATAGGAAAATATCCGCTGCAGTGCTTCATTCCTCCTTTCATCGAGGAGGTCAAGGTTAACTAGCAATGACCTCTCATTCTGCTCAGGGTCGTAGAGCTCGGCTCTCGCAGAGGATACACTGACCTCCATGGGAGCCATTGCCTCTGTCCCATATGTGATGTTGAAAGGCGTCTCATCGGTCGCCATTCGAACAATTGTCTAATACGCCCATAGCACCGCGGGGAGGTGATCCACCCACTGTGACTTAGATGCTTCCAACCTAGTCTTTAGCGCTAGCTTGATTGTCCTGATCGTCACCTCAACCTGCTCATTGAATTGTGGGTGCACGGGAGCTGAGACGTAGTTTTTGATGCCCAACTCGACGCAAAAACCCACGAACGTAGGATTATTAAACTACTTCTCATTATCTGAAACTAGTGCCCCGGGGAAACCAAAACAGCATATTATAGATCTCTAGACAAAATTCTTTACCTTCTGCACTGTGATCCTTACCAAAGGTTCGACTTTTGCCCACTTGATAAAGTAATCTACTACGAGGACGACAAACTTGCATTGTCCGACCCCGATTGGTAGGGNCAACTTTTGCCCACTCGATAAAGTAATCTACTACGAGGACGACAAACTTGCATTGTCCGACCCCGGTTGGTAGGGGCCCCAGAATATCTAGTCCTCACTACTGAAAGGGCTAGAGGCTAACCACAGGGGTGAGTTGTTCAAGTGGGTAGTATGGTAGGTTGTTGTGGATCTTGCAAGTTTGGCATTTCTTCACTATTTCTTTAGCATCCTTGGACATGGTCGGCCAAAAGTAACCTTGTCGTAGTGCCTTACGCACCAAGGTTCTTACTCCGATTTGGTTTTTCGCACATGCCTTCGTGGATCTCTTTCATAATATAATCTGCCTCCAGTTCAGACATGCATTTCATTAGTGAAAAACAAAAACCTCTTTTATAT
Source organism: Ilex paraguariensis (assembly GCA_963454935.2). Taxonomy (NCBI): domain Eukaryota; kingdom Viridiplantae; phylum Streptophyta; class Magnoliopsida; order Aquifoliales; family Aquifoliaceae; genus Ilex; species Ilex paraguariensis. Next base: position 476,587 of record CAUOFW020008279.1, on the reverse strand, counting down.
AGGTTACCTTGGACTAATGTGAATCTTGCCGCTCTAGATTTTAGCTTCGATGCTTCCTTCAAATCGTCGAGGAGGGCTCTGTTTCGCAGGAAGGATATGATGAGATCCATCCATAAAGGGTTTTCTTCTACTGGCATAGCTAGGTTTTACTTGGCTAGCTCCTTATCGAGCTGTATGCTAGGTCAGGTCAGGACTTTGACGGGTGTCTGCCCTTGTAAGTCACGCTCGGCAGTTGTAGCTAGCTTGGCTAGGATATCAGTCCGGGTGTTGGCTTCTTGGGAAACTTGGACCAGCTCAACCAAGACAAACTTCTTCAGCAGTCTAAGTACTTTTGTCAAGTTGAGAGCCATTTTCTCGTCTTTGGCAACATATTTTTCCTTGACTTGCTTAACTACCAACTGCGAGTCGCTATGGACCACGCTCTGCTATGCATCAATTGACAAGGCTAGGTTTAAGCCGGCTATGAGGGCTTCATACTCTGCCTTGTTGTTGGATGTCTTGAAGTCAAAACTCAAGGTGTATTCCAAGTCATAGTCCTCTGGGGAGGTCAGGATAAGACCTGTTCCGCATCCCTAGGTATTTAAGGCTCCATCCACATATAATTTCCAGCTCGGCACGTCGAGGATGCAATCCTGGTCTTTGGCGTTCTCTTCAATTGGTGAGGTAACCTCGACAAGAAAGTCTGCTAGAACATGTCCCTTGATTGCGGTTTCGGGTTTGAACTTGATGTCGAACTTATTAAGCTCTGTTGCCTATTTCACGAGTCTTCCTAAGGCCTCTGGCTTGTGTAGGACCTGCCTCATTAGCTGGTTTGTCGGGACCTCGATGGTAGGCTCCTAGAAGTACGGTCTATAAAATTCGGATAAATTTGAACTTTTTCTAAAAAAAAGGGCAAAATGGTAATTACCACTATAATGAGGATTGAAAATTCATATTTTTTTTATAGCTCAAATGATGCAACGGACCTCACCGTTAGATTCGTCTCATAAAATCTAATTATCCTGTCAATTTTTATCAAATTTTGAGATAATCAAATTTTTCATGTTTTACGAGACAATTGGGGGTCAGGTGACCTCATAAACGTTCTCAAAAATAAAATTTTTAAAAGTTCCTTATAATTGAAAGAAATTTTAAATAAAAATAATTTGAACTTAAATCGGGATGAAATTAAGTCATTTTGGAACAAAAATGAACCCGAAAATAGAGAACGTGCGGGGCTACGTGGATCGTGCAATCAAGGGCTATAAATATCTGTAAAAATCTGATTTTTTGGAAGAAATATCTTCTGAAATCAGTGTGTAAACATGTGAGGAAAAGGAGAAGAAACACAAAAAATTTCTACCATCTCCCTACGATTCACGGAGTTTCGCCGGTTAGAATCCTTCGGATCAAGAGTTAAAGTCGATCACCTTAACGAGGACTACGCCTACGTACCAAAAATGAAAGATTTCACCGAAGATCCAGAGAGAAGATTTGGAAAAATCAAAAGTTTTGAGCTTGAGAGGTGTTCTTGAGGCTTTCTACCACTCGTATCACACTTCAAGAGGTAGAATTTTCTCCTATTTTGGTTTATTTCTAACCTAGGATGTCCATGTGGAATGGGTAAGTGTATAGCTATATATGTCACTTGCCTATTGTTATGGAAATTAGGAAATGGGTATGGAAAATGACTTAGACCAATTTTTAGTTGAATTTGGTATAGGGAAGGTGCTTGTATAATTTCTTGGAACTTGTTATTATGTGGGCAATTTTGTGTGATAACATAATTGATACCTTGAAGGTGTTTGTTAAATGCCTATGTGAGAATTAAGTTTGTTATAACATGAATAATGTATAACATGCTTGAGAAAAAGGTAATGGAATGAATGAGTTGATATATGTTGTTAATATATTAGCATCATGATAAATTGTAGTAATTATATGTCTGAGATATAAATTGTCATGGGATATGCTGATATGTGGTTTAAATTGCTCATTTGACATTCATTGCATATTGGGCGTGAAGTTGACATCGCATTCATAGGCATTAGACATGAGTGTGAGTGTGTGTGTATGGTTTGATCAAACACCATACTTGGTAATTAATGGGTGAGCTCAGGAAAGTTGGATTGAAGATCCGACTGAGTCACATGGTTGTACAAGAAAACTTGTGTCAAGTATAGCAAGTAGGGGCTAGACTTTCCCTCAGGTGCAAGACCCAGTTACTTGATTCATACACTCCCATGTGGTGAAATTTTGAAAAAGTGTAATGGTGTACGGAGCCAGTGGTGTGATTCCAAAATTCGATACCCAATAAAGACACATGATTTTGTTTTATAAAATAGTCATTCGATGTATAANGATTCATACACTCCCATGTGGTGAAATTTTGAAAAAGTGTAATGGTGTACGGAGCCAGTGGTGTGATTCCAAAATCCGATACCCAATAAAGACACATGATTTTGTTTTATAAAATAGTCATTCGATGTATAACATCCAACAATGATTCGATTTTATAAACACATGACTTTTATTTCAAAATGATCATTGGATGTAATTCATCAATGATAGATTTGCTACACATTAGCATTGTATTGTGTTGCGGGAGTCGGTGAGGACTCAAGTTAAAGTGCATGAGTGAGTATTATCTCATATCATGGCATGACATGGTAGAATTCTAACATTGAATGACATATTCTTGTTTGGAATGGAAAATGATTGTTGATTGTTGCATGTGCAAATTTCATATGCATCTAAGGGGGAGTAGCCTGTAGGAGATACTCTATTGAACGTAGCTCATCTTATACGGGAAAATATTTCAAGTGCAGAATATACGCCGACAGAAGGCCCTCACACGGGACTTCAAGGATGAAAAAAGCATAGATATGGCTTTATTTGAGATTTTGTAAAATTATTATGAAAATTTAGTTTTTGGTATGTAAATGAATGTAATAGAACTTGTACGGATCATGTCTAATGTGGAAAACTTCATTAAACATGTATGAGATGGTGGTGGAATAGATTTGGATGAATTGGAAATGAAAAACAGGTGAAATAGGCAAAACTGGGCAAGACCTACTAGTAGATCGTTGTCCAGTAGGCATAACCTACTGGTAAGGCCTACCGGCAGGTTTTCTAAAAATCCAAAATCAGGCAAAAGTAAGCAGAAGCTTGCTTTATGGTTTTTGTTGTAGTATCCTAACCTCTTAACATCTTCCCCCAATGTGTATGTATGGTGTGTGTGTGAAGGGGAGTGTCACTCTCCCTGGGAATGATGTCAAAAGAAAGGGCAGCGGAATGGTGGATGAATGAAGTGAAATGCGTGTGTGTGTGAACAAAAGTGCTCCCCAAGTGCAGAGAGTCTTTTGAGTGTCGTGTTTTACTTGAAAAAGTATGTCAAGGTCGTCTCCTTAGGAGAGGAAGAGAATTCTATTGAAGGTGATTTTGTGAAAAAGAGAAAAGTGTAAAATCTTTTGTTAGTTGAAGGTTGGTTTGTGATTGTGATGAAATTGAAATGGGAAACAAGTGTTGGCTAATCCGAAGGGTTCACTTTAATGAAAATGTCAAATCAACTTGAAACCTTCCTCCAATGGTGTATAGATGAACGATTGATTCATGGGAAGCGAGGGACGAGATGGAAGTGAGGATCCAAGCATAACCCGTGACAAGTCTACGGGATATCAAAGACTCGCACCATGTCCTCTCTCAACCTAGTCAAACCGAACCATCATACACCAAGGGGAGGAAAGAAGATGAGTCGAAATGACATACCCAAGAGGAGGTCTCCCTTGGATTAGCCAACTTAAAGACTTAGCTACTCATGCTTTAGGTAAAGACAACAATGTAATGACAAGACATTATGAAGAAATGAAGATTGGAGCTAAGCAAAAACGAAATGCACAATTATAACTTCCGGACAATTATACATGTCCATCACCTCTTACTAAAGATTGAATGAGAAACTACTCACTCTTCATAGCTTTGGTAAAGGTAGAAAAGTGAGTGATGCTCATCCCTCCTAGTAAAGGAGTTGCAAGATAAAACATATTACACACAGAGCCAATCTTCAACAAAAAATGAGTGAATCACGTTCCACCCTTCACGGCTTTGGTAAAACTCTAGAAAAATGGAAGAGTTTCACTCCTCTAAGGGAAGAAGGAAGCTCAAGACAATGAAAATAAATGAAAGCAATAACTTAAAAGAAAACAATAATACAATAAATAAAAGCAATAAATTAAAAGAAACCAATAATAAGAAACTAATAATAACTTTTGGAGGGTTATCTACTACCAAAAGATACTCTTTTCAAGAAAGCAATGATACAAGAAACTCATAATGACTTTTGGAGGGTTTTCACTACCAAAATATGCTCTTTTCAAGAAAGCAATGATCCACTACCAAAAGATGCTCTTTACAAAAAAGATAATACAAGAAAGCAACAATGACTTTTGGAGGGTTTTTCACTACCAAAAGATGCTCTCTATAACAAAGATGATACAAGAAAAAAGATGATCTTTACAAGACTCAAGGTGTGGTATTTATAGGCAAAGAGGGAGGGCTTGAATTACACTTTGATCCTCCTTTGTTTTGAGCGTTTGATAATTGGCACCCTATAGTTTGTATCTTTGATAATTGGCACACTATAATTTGTAGCTTTAATAATTGGCTCCCTAGTAGTTTGTAGCTTTGATGCATAAAATCCTGAAAAGAACAACAATCAATGCATTATCCCTAATTCACACACTAACCCTAATTTACTTATTTTGACTACTTTAACTTCATTTAACTAACACAATTGACCTATTAACTAAATTAAATTATGTCTTAATTAGGGTTAATCAAACCTACTGGTATGACCTACTAGTAGAACCTTGTTCAATAGGCTCAACCTACCGGTAGGTCTTCCAAAAATTTAAAATTTTAAAACTATTTTGCCATGCTTTTGGACTATGGGTTCTTGGGTTTCAAATGATGTAAATGGACAATAATGGAGTATAAATTGTGGTATATTGGACCTGGTTGGGTCAAATGGAAAAATATGCATGTGTTATACGTGTGGGTAACAATCCCGGTTAAAGGGATTCTATTGACGTGATGTCGGATTGGGCGACAATCACAGGTATTTTTGCGGATTGACGGATGGTCAACGGTTAACAAAAGACCCCCGGTTTTAGGGGCGTCACACGATCTCAGTCTTCGGGCCGCTACTAAGAGAGCCAACATGAGCTTCTCTATCTTTGGGTATCTCTCTTCGGCTCCTCACAGGGCCTTGCTGCATAAGTAAACTGGTTGTTGGATTCTTTCTTTGTCTTTCACAAGGGCGACGTTGACTAAGAAGTCTGATACGGTTAAGTAGAGCATCAAAACCTCCCTTTCTTGAGGGCTTACCAGTACTGGTGGCAAAGCCAAATAGGCTTTAAGGGCTTGGAAAGCCTCTTCACATTTTTCGTCCCATTGGAAGGCTGCCTTGAGGACCTTGAAGAATGGCTGGTACTTGTCGCTAGAGCGCGAAACAAATCGGTTGAGCACCACTATTCTTCCAGTTAAGCGTTGTATCTCCCGAGTGCTGGTGGGAGGTTTCATTTCAAGGATGACCTTCACCTTTTCAGGGTTTGCCTCAATGCCTTTGTTATTGACTATGAATCCTAGGAATTTTCCCGTCGATACTCCAAAGGTGCATTTTGTCGGGTTCAACTTCATTCTATACTACCGCATAATTTTAAAGGACTCCCCGAGACGGTGAATATGAGATTTAGCTTTAAGAGACTTTATGAGCATGTCGTCTATGTACACTTCAATAGTCAAGCCGAGCTTCTCACGGAATATCCTGTTGACCAACCTTTGGTAGATGACCCCGATGTTATTTAATCTGAATGGCATGACTTGATAACAATAGATCCCCTACTCTATGACAAATGAGGTCTTCTCCTGGTTGATCGGATCCATTCTGATCTGGTTATACCTCGAGAAGGCGTCCATGAAGCTGAGGAGCTTATGGCCGGTCGTTGCATTGACTATCAAGTTAATCCGTGGTAAAGAGAAACTGTCTTTGGGGCACGCCTGATTTAAGTCGGTGAAGTTGATGCAAATACGCCATTTGTCATTTACTTTCTTCATGAGCACAACGTTAGCTAGCCAGGCCGGATAATCTACCTCACTGATGGCTTTGGCCCACAACATCTTGGTCACCTCCTCATTAATGGCTTTTTGTCGATATGGAGCAAAGCTCTTCCTTTTCTGCCTGATTGGCTTGCAACACAGATCGACACCTAGCTGGTGCATGATCACCGCAGGGTTTATTCCTTCCATGTCCTTTTATTTCCAGGTGAAAACGTCGGAGTTCTCCTTCAAGAACGAGACAAACTTCTCCTTGATCAATGGGAGTAGCATGGAGCCTATAAAGACCACGTGCCCTGGGTCCTCATCCAGTTGCACGGGTTCTAGCTGCTTTGTGGGGGTAGGCCTGGTTTCTAGTTCATCCCTTATGTCTAAGTTCTCTAGCTAGATTGATTTCACCTCTTTCTGCCTTATTAACGGCACATAACACTCTCTGGCGAGGCATTGGTCCCCCCTCACCATGCTGACCTCGTTCTTAGTGGGCAACTTCATTACCAAATGATACGCCAAGGGTATCGCCTTGATGGAATTAAGAGATGGTCTTCCCAATAGGACGTTGTTGGTAGAAGGGGCGTCAACCACTAGAAAATGAATAGTGCTTGTAACCTGGCAAGGCTGGTCTCCTATGGTGAGGACGAGCTGAATAGAGCCGATTGGTAAGACTTTTTCACCTAAGAAGCCCAATAGATGGGTTTTCACAGGCTCAAGCTTTGATCTCTCTATGCCGAGCTAATCAAAGGACGATAAGAAGATGATGTCTGCAGAGCTTTCATTGTCGACGAGCACTCGGTGTACTGCTTTGTTTGCGATGATTGTCTTTATGACCAGGGGGTTGTCATGCAGGTGCTGGCACCCTTCGAGATCTGTATCCGAGAAAGTGATCTCCACATCTCTTGACATATGTCTTCCGTGTCGAGTTGAATTCACCCCCTCCTGCAAATCCTCCCAAGATGACATGGATCTCGCCAAGAGCTTGCTGATGTGGCTGAGGAGGCTCAGCGGCTGCTCTAGCGCCCCACCCTTGGTTGTTATGAGCTCTCCCTTTACCCGCCATGTAGTGGCGCAGGTGTCCCCTTTGGATTAGCTACTCGATCTCTTTCTTGAGCTGGATGCAGTCATTCGTTTTGTGGCCTATGTCCTTGTGGTACTCATAGTACTTGGTGGTGTCCCTCTTCCTATGATCAGACTTCATTCGAGGTGGACTTCTCATTTTGGACCTCATGGAGGACCTGCGCAATGGAGGTGACCAGAGGTGGAAGTCACTTCAAGGTAAATCTGGGCTTTAGTTCTTGTAGAGGGGGCCCAAGGCAATCTCGGACGTTGCTTCTCCTTTTAAGAGATGACTCTCTTCCTCTTCTTAGGGAGCAGTCCCTTCTGGGGGATTGCTCACATTTTCTCTCCTTCCTAGGACTACGGTCCCTCATTTTATTGTCTCCTTCCACAGGTGTTGAGCCTCCTTTCAGATGAAGGGCTTTTTCANTAGAGGGGGCCCAAGGCAATCTCGGACGTTGCTTCTCCTTTTAAGAGAGGACTCTCTTCCTCTTCTTAGGGAGCAGTCCCTTCTGGGGGATTGCTCACATTTTCTCTCCTTCCTAGGACTACGGTCCCTCCTTTTATTGTCTCCTTCCACAGGTGTTGAGCCTCCTTTCAGATGAAGGGCTTTTTCACCGTTGATATATTTTTTGGCTTTAGCCAGTACCTTAGCCATGGTAGCTTGAGGATTTTTCGCTATTGAGAAGAGGTCTTTGGACTGTATCCCTAGTCCAGACATGAAAGTAGTTAGTACGAACTTGTCGTCCACACTCTCCACCTTTAAGCACTCTTAGTTGAAGCATTGTACATTGCCTCGGAGGGACTCGTTAGGTCCCTGTTTGACATTCAGAAGATGATAGGACGACTTCCTGTACGTCCTTGCTCCGATAAAATGTGATACAAATTGTATGGATAGCTCCCGAAAGGAGAAGATTGATGTAGGTTGTAGCCTGTTGAACCAAGCTATCGCCGACCCCTTGAGGGTAATGGCAAAAGCCTGGCAGCGTATTGGGTCTGGGTAACTCTAAAGTTTCATCTGGTTCTTATAGGAGTTTAAATAGTCAAGTGGATCTTTGGTTCTGTCGAACGCCTCTATCGAATACATGAATAATTTTTGGGGGAAAGGAAAGTGGAGGACCTCGAAAGTGAATGGTGATTCAGTTTGCTAGACTAGGGCGTCCATGGTGTCAGGGGCCTTTCCCTTAACCACTTTTTTCATGTTGCCCACTTTCCGCTGGAGCTCACAAATTTTTTGCTCCAATAAGTGGTCCATGGCATCCAGTAGAGGGTGGGGTCTGTTTTCTCGGTAAGCGGCCCTAGCTCGACTATGGGCCTCATCTTTGTCTGGTTCATCCAGGTGTCTTCTCTGGTGGTTATCCCTAGAATGGCTGCGTTCATAGAGCTCAGTGATCCCATTAGGTAGAGCCTGACATTCCTGAGGAGGGGCGTCATGTTCAGCTGAAGGTGGAGGAGGCTCTTGACGTGTTGGTGGGAACCGGGGGAGTTGACGTGTCTGTATCCACTCTATCAGCTTCTAGTTTTGTTTTATTAGTTGCATCGTGGTTCGGCGGTAGGCCTCTAGTTCATTGAGTGGAGGGAGGTTCACCATTGGGGGGTGATCTTCGGGGGCCGAGAAGTTCTCCGGTAGGTTTTGGTGAACTTGGGGATTGACGTGAGTTTTACTCATGTTCCGAGTTGAAACCATCAAACAAATAAAAACTCAAAAGGAAAACGATGAAAATCGTTTTCACAGACGGTGCCAACTGATGATGCTCGGAAATTGCGGCCCAAGCCCGATGGATAAGATTGTGAAATGATTCGAAGGTCAGTTGATTAAGTGGCCAGTCAGTTGTGGTTAAAAGAACACGAAATGTGAGTGGTTCACCTTAGCCGAAGGACTAAGGCTACATCCACTGTAAAGGGAGTCTCCTGCTCCTCGAGGTTGTATATTACTTGATCTTTTGTGAGAATTATAAGGATACAAGCGCTGGATTCATTACTGGGGGCAAGTATTTTCCTCTATCTGCTAGGGTTTAGGCTTGATTATCTGGTCTGGAAGGAGATGGTTCATAAGAAAAATCCCCCCCTCTGTTAGATAACAATTCTTTATTTATACATTGATTCTCTTAGGGTTTCCTGCTGCTCCACCTTGTTTTGTGTTGATCTCGTGGGTCCTCTCATTTGCACCCTGTAGCTTCCTCTGTCATCCAGTGCCANCTCTCTGTTAGATAACAATTCTTTATTTATACATTGATTCTCTTAGGGTTTCCTGCTGCTCCACCTTGTTTTGTGCTGATCTCGTGGGTCCTCTCATTTGCACCCTGTAGCTTCCTCTGTCATCCAGTGCCACTATTTATTCGGCGCTACTGTTACCACGATCTCTGGTGGCTTTGCGTTCCGCCCTTTCTCAACTCTACGATTGTCGCCAGTGTCAGGGGTGGTCCCTGAGTCTTTGGGTTACGTGGTGCAACGAGAATGATTCAAGGACAGCATTTGGGTCAAGCTTCCATTTTGGAGCTACTCATCGACTGGGGTGGATTGGGGATGTGTGTATAGTAAGCCCTCTATTGATGTTAAGCTTTCCCCCTTCGGCTCAGCTTTTTAGGCCAAAAGATGTGGCCCAACTGTGGTCTCATATTTGGATCTTTTTGTAGTAGACTCATGAAGGCCCGTGACTCAGATTTCGTCCTCATCATCATCCAATTAATTACTAAATTCACCACTTATTATATACACCAATTTAATAAGTAAGTCTAATATCTATTTTTTCATGATTAGAGTTTCATTCATTATTCAATCTCATACACTCACAAAAACACTTTTTTAATATGGGTTTCTCTAATGAGATATAAGTTAATATTACTTCTTGATTTAACTCTATGTTTAATTTCATGTATGTTGTGTGAATTTCTATTATTTTTGTTGTGTTTTGGTATCTTTGTCAAGTTTAATAATTTTTTATTTAGGATTTATGTGTGTGTGTGTGTGTGTATACATTTAGATTGTTTTAAAAAGTGATAGTAAAGACTATTTCAATATAAAACTTGTTTTGTTTTTTATTTTTTTTACTACAAATTTCTTGATTTTTTTTCTTAATTATTAAAAGGGTATATATAGCACGAGGGTGAATTTAGTTACTACTGTGATGGACTTAGTAGTTTGATAATAAGAAATTAAATGAAGTGGGAATAGATATTTTTAAAAGGGGGAATAGCCTCACCCAAATTATTATGTCATCTCAAGTGTTTTTTACTTTTTGTTTGGTAATATTAGAAAAATAGAAAGATGAAAAATTAGAATAATAGATAATACATCATGTTTAGTAAGAAAATAAAAAAAGAAAAATGGAAAAATATATGGATTATGGGTTGTTTGATAACACCATTTAAATACTTAAAACTGAATACTTTAAATACTTAATAAATTAAATCTATTTAATAACATAAAATTCATACCACTTAATATTTAAGCATTTCTTAAAAATAGGTTAAATTTTTAAGTAATAAATCACCTACTTATCATTTAATACTGAAAATCTTAGGTGGTATTTGATAAAACTAAAAACTAAATGCTAATTTTTTAATTTACAGACTGATTGATATCTATTGAAATTTAAGTATTGAAATGATTCAAATTGTTTAACAAATATAAGGAAATGAAGTCTTAAAATTATTATTATTTTAATTTTGCCCTTTTTTTTTAACCATTTCATTGCAACCACCTTATTTCCACCACCATCATCACAATGGTGGTAGTGGTGGTGTTAGTTGCAACAGCACAATAGTGGTAGTGACAATGGTGATGGTGATGGCGGTGACACAATGATGGTGATAGCGGCAACACAAATGTGGCAGTGGTAGTGATGGTGATGGTGGTATGGTGGCAGATACATAATGGTAGTGACGATAGTGGTGGGTATTGAAAATTGAATAACGTAAAATACATTCAGGTATAATATTATCTGTTATGAAAATTTTATAAAATTTATATTGACCAAGGAGACCAAAGAGAAAAATGATGCTTTCCATGATTACATTTTTATTGGTACTAATTATGGTTGAATTTTTAATGGGATGATCTAACATAATCTCCGTGAGGATAATGGATCCAAATGAGGCCAAGACTGGATTTCTCTACTAAATTTCAATTGGTGTGTTAGTATGTAAATAACTTACCTGTTCGCTTAAAAGAAATAAACAAATTCAGTTGCGATAATCTATTGGTGAAACGATTCTCATCCTTTGACTTTGTTGTGCCGAACTTCAAGTTCAGCCAACTCCTTAAAATCATAGCAACCTTAGTTATAAAAATATTTTCACTTGCGAACAGATAATTGAAACCTTTTAATTGAAAAGCAGGGGCAACCCTAGCTAGCTTTGTCTACACTGGAACCCTCCAGACTACCTTCATCCACTACATAAAGAGTTCTTACGTCTCTTCTTTCTTCACCGTCCTCTTAACTAACATGCTATGCCACTTAATTACTTCTTAAAGTGGACATATGGCTCAAGGTTAGCCACTGCAGCTTGCGATGAACTTACATTTGATGCATCTTTCGCTCCGAAGAACTCTTGGTGATGATTAGTACTCATGTGAAAAGCTGGTGGTGCGAAGGCACCATAGGTTCCGTGGTCAACCGTTCTCTTCACCAATGGGTCTCCCGGACCCCTAATCAAGCCACCACGATCACCACCATCAAACTCACGATAACGGTGCAGGTACATGGTGAGGGGCTGGATGTAGTCGTCAAAACCCAGCTTGCTCATGGCCCAAAGCACGTCCTCGGCAGTGATAGTCTTGCGCTGCTCATGTTGGCACCGTTCGTTGGCTTCACTCGTGATGAAGCTGATGTACTCAGAAACGCACTCCTGGATTGTTTCTTTAGCGTCATCGGAGATTTTGGCATTTGGAGGAAGGATCTTCCTCATTGTTCTGATCACGTTGGCTATCGGCATGAAGCGATCTTGCTCTCGAACGGTGCTTTCAGTATCATGATGATCTGCGGTTGAGCGGTTGCTCGTGTGATTAATCTCAGGGAGCTTCATAGTGATATCTGGGAGCTTCGTCCCTAGCAAGAATTTAGCGAAGGCTGTTATTACCATCAATAACGATGAAGTTGTCCGTTCGGCTTATGAACCAGTTATCATAGATGGTAATCAAGTAAGCAAATGTGTTGATAACTTGATGCAATGCCTTTTAACTGGTTTTCGGATTTCGGATGGATGCACTTTGACTCTGCAGAGTTGGGTCAGGGGTCTAAGATTTTGACATGGTTCAAGGGAATGCATAATAGACCCATCACTTTGTAAGTCCAATGACCACAAACTGTCCTACCACTAGCCGAGAAAATATTGGCTACTCATCGGACACCAATGTCAAATGATGCACGTACATCACCAATAATTATACATTCCTAAAGAATAACAAAGTGGAATTAAAAACACCACAATATTTGCATCATTAGGTCTCCATTCGTCCAACCTACAAGAGGCCATTTGATTTTCAATAATGCTAAACTGATTAAATTTTAGGATCAAATTTAATGTCCAAATGACATGACAGTTGACTTAATCTTCTTTGATTAGGGTCATGTCATTTGGGCTCCAATAAAAACTTCAAATAATCAACTGTCATGTCATTTGAGCTCTAAATTTAGTTCTAAAATTTTATCAGTGTAACATTACTCTTTGATTTTTAATTGCACAAAAGGTCCAAATCTTTTACAAAGACAGACAGACATGAGTACTGCTACATTGAAACTATAATTTCAAGAAATAGTTCAAGTGAAAAAAGATAATAGGACCTAGTCCTGATATGAATGACTTGTATTTGATGAGGCCGAGGAAAAAATTAATTGAAACGTGCGTGCACTTTGAACAAAAAACAAAAAAAAAAAAAATGAAACTCGGGAAAAGCCATGCAGAAGAAACAAAAAGAGCAGTTCAATTTTTGTCATCAACCTGGCGTTGTCTTTTACTCACCTAAAAGAAACAAAAAGGGCAGTTCAATTTTTGTCATCAACCTGGCGTTGTCTTTTACTCACCTAAAAGATCAGTCAGCAGTGAACGCGGGAACAAGATGCATGGAATCCAACCAACCCAGGTTCACCATACACCATGCTTCGAACATTAATCCTTCGTCACTAACACTTGATATAATAAACATATATATTATCATCCGGGCAGAAAAAAAAAACATGCCCGAAGTGGCAAAACCACTGCCTGTTTGCAGTGAATGCTAGAGAAAAATCAGCCAACCGCTGCTTGCATATATATTGATAGCTGTGAAGTCTGAGTGCATGATCACCATGTTTTTTATTTTGTGACAGTTTTTCATTGGATGTGCGGTGTGCACGCCACATGAATAAATTATTTGTAGCGTGCAGGTGAGAATGAGATACTGTGGGGTTTATGATCTAATGTTAAACATTGCATGCATGCCACTTGTGTTACCATTGTGATTTACTATTTCATCATCCACAACCACTGCCCCAGCATTCCAAACAAAATGCATAAGAAAAGAGAATGTAGAAGAAAAAGTAGAAGAATCAGATGCCGAAGAGGTCAAGTGAAAGATTTCTAAGCCTTAGCATAATCAAACATATAGATGCGGAAGCCAATGTAATGTATCGTGCAAGCTGATGTAAATAACGAGCAGCAAAAAGATTGAGAGAGAGAGAGGCAGTGCCCAGTGGACAATAATGTGTGCATGTATGAGGGGAAATAACTGATAATCGTAGAGATTCAAAAGAGATGCTGGCTATAAACAAAAAGCAAACACCAGGAGAAACGATCTTTAAAAAAAAATTGACATGTAGCCCTAGATCACAGACATTCATAAACTAGGTGGGTGACTAAGCTTTAAAATATAGGATGTCGTTCTGCGAACAGAGACCTGATACTGAACTGAAGATACATTTGCATGCTGCTGAAAAAAAACTGCAAGCAAACGCATATCTAGCAAACACACTAGATAGACTGATTTGTCAAACTAGAAGGATCCTGTCTGCCAGACATAACCAGTGATTAAAGAAAAGCCCCAGGGAAACATTGTTTCACTACCAGCAAAATTGCTTAGTATATGCTATATACATATACAAAACAAAACAAAAGAAAACCCTGGAATAACTTCTGGGAAAAGAACACAGAGCCCTTTGCACCTAAGAAAATAAAAAAAATATCTATCTATGAGAAACCACAATAATACGCCACTCTTTATTAATTAAAAACACACACACACACACACAGAAGAAGATCATTCATATATGGAAAATATATATTTGCTATATATTACCAGAGTTTGTTTGTGNAATATCTATCTATGAGAAACCACAATAATACGCCACTCTTTATTAATTAGAAACACACACACACACACACACAGAAGATGATCATTCATATATGGAAAATATATATTTGCTATATATTACCAGAGTTTGTTTGTGGCAGCTGGCGGTAGCCATGGAAACCTCCACCTCCACTCCCTCTATGTTCCATCTGATCTTCTCTTCACTCTCAGATTGTTGGGTCTCTGAAAATGGCACCTTGAAGATATATATAGAAGGCGAGTGGCCAGATTCACACAGCTGCTAGAAAGTAAAAATCTATTCCACGTGGCAGAAGTTGTGGTAAACGAGAACAACTTATTCGCTGGTGTGAATATAGCCTTCACAGTTGGGCAGCATTGGGGGCATTGACCGGCAGTGGTAGCTAGCTAGGTGGCTGCCTCGATCTCTTAATGCTTGCAAGTGCTTATAGTCCCAATTCAAATTGCACCAAACCAAGCGTGGGCCGTTTAGGAGAACTAAAATTCTTTATTGATCGGGTTGCCAATCCTTTGCTCTCTTTTCTATGGAACACAAAGAAAATAATATATAAATTGTCCAACATGTACATTCAATTTTGAACTAAACAAAATTACCAAACTAGCCCCTTTATTGTTTTGGTATTACTATTTGAGCAATGGTATATGGACTTAAAAGTAAAATTTAAAAAATAAGAGCAATGCTATTGAGACATAATTTATGGACATAATTTAAGAATATAATAAGTTGTCATCAATGATATGATAATGAATTCATTAATGCTACAATGAGACCTATCATTAAATACATTTTACTATCATTTCATTGATGACAACTCATTATGTTCCCAAATTATGTCCCAATAACATTAGTGAAAAAGTAAACTTGATAACTATAACCATTAATTTCACTATAGGTCTTATTATTTATTGAAACTCACTACTTATTTAATTGTTGTGATTATCAACTCTACTTTTTAAGATTATATAACATTACTCTTATTATTTTGGGTTAAATACAAAAAATAAACCTTGTATTTAGGGTCATTAGCATGTGACCTCCTGGTAATTTTAACGGTTGTACTAAACCCCCCAATTTAAAAATAAAGTGTCACAGTGGATGTCCATTATAGAATTTGTAACCAAAATACCCTCATTTAGCCAAGTAATTTTTATTCCAACACTCTTCTTCTACCTCAAATCTTTTTTTCTCTATATTTTAATTCTCTCTTTGTACTTTTATACCTCAATCTTTACCAACCCAACAACACCACCATTAATCTCCTCACATACCTCCATATACCTCAAAGCCTTCCTTACAGAGTTTTAGTGAGAGTGGGTTTCGGTGAGGAAATTGAGGAAAGTTTCCAAGTTTATTGAGTGTGCTAATTAGTGCTAGTTCGATCGGCAAAGGGTTGCCATAGAGAGAAAGAGAGAGAAGGGTTGATGGCAATGGGCTAGGTGGATGACGATTGGTGGAGGGTGAAGAAAAAGAGAGAAAGAGAAATCGACAGAGATACAGAGATATGACTTATGGTGGTGGACTGAGATGCCCACTTCAGTTTCCTCATCAAAACCAAAGAATGCATCTCGAAACAATCCAAACTTATATTGTGGCTTGACGATGCAGACAAACTCCATCGTGAATTGAGCTTCCCCCATTACCAGAAAGTCTTCTGATTCATTCAATAGATTAAATTCCTTATAGAAATCATTACCCATTGAATCTTAACTTTCCTAACACAAGAAGATGCAAGCAAGACTAGATTGGTCTTCTTAGATATGTTTCCAACCTTCTTAGATATACCCATGTGAGACTCAATCATGCATTGCATATATATTAGCGTAATTAAGTGGGCTAAATTATAATTATGTAAAATTATTAAAATATTAATTAAATTAAATATTTTATAGGCATGATGTGAGTGAGCATACATTAAGTATGTGGATCCCATTAATGATGTATTAGTGAGACCCATTTATAGTAATTTCATATGTGAAAATACTAATGGGTCGATTTTGAAATCACCTAAAAACTTGGGGGAAGCAAGCATAATTCTTCAATTAACTTTACACATGTTTAAATGTAAAGTTGGTGAATCATTTAGCGGGCTAAGTGGGCTGTGTGTGTGTGTGTGTGTTTAATATATATATATATATATATATATATATATATATATATATATATATATATCTATATAATAAAGTAGTTTATAATTCAAATTTTA
>CAUOFW020008279.1:427501-459626 GCA_963454935.2 Ilex paraguariensis | reverse complement strand
GATATATATATATATATATATATATAACTAAGTGTGTGTGTGTGTCTTGTTCTTCATTGAACCGTGAGTGAGGGAGGGTGAGCAGGAGAGAAATAAGAAAAATAAGTGTGTGTGTGTGTGTGTCCATCTGAACCGTGAGCAAAGAAAATACGTGGGACTCAATTTACGCATGAGTAGTGATTAATTTCAATATAGATATTGTTGTACATATATGGGCTGTTTTAACATGTTTTAAATTAGTGGCTATTTTAATTTAATTCATGGACTATTTTGGTTAATATTAATGGACTGTTTTAGTGTAATTTCAAAACATGTTTTTGTGAGTTTAAATTAAGTGTATTAAACATAATTAATGAGTTATTTTGTGTAAATTAATGTGTTGTTTTAATTTAAATTTCATGAGCTAATTTTGGGTGTAATTAATTATATTTAGCATAATTAACGGGCTGTTAAAAATAGTTTTCAAATGGTTATTAAACTAAAGGTGAGAAAAATGTGAAAAATGACTATTTGAGATGTTCGATATGTTTTTCGAGAGCTAGGTTGAAAACGAAAATTATGGGAATGAAATAGGTGATTTAAAGACTCAATTAGGGGCTGTTTTGCATTGATTAAAAGTGTATGTGAGAATAAATATGACTTTTTAAACGATATATGTTAGAAAGAAGTGTCGGTAACACCGAAACCCTGATTTCTAAATGTTATTATCACATGTGTGAATTTTTAATCCAAATGACCTAAAATTTTACATGCATCACTTTTAAATGATGCTTGATATGATAATGTGACTTTTGAATGCAAATGAGTATAATATCCGATGCGAAATGTATGAAATACCGAAAATACAATTTTTTTGATTCAAGATCAAAATGTGTGAAAATGTGCTCCGCTCCCGGTCAATGTGGTTGACCTAATTAATCATAATTGTGATTAATGTGAGTGATTTTAAAATTTTGGAGAGAAAATGTGATCTCTAGAACAAAAATGCTAGTGTGTGAGTGGATAATGCAATAACCAGAGTTACCGGGGCACTTTGGAGTGCATCATTTGCATGCATTAGTGTATAATTAACTATTAAATGTGATAAACATATTAATATTATAATTACAAATGTATTAAGTGGAACGAGTGAGATAGTCGGTACTAGAACAAATACGGTGACTCTAGAAAGATCCACCGGTAGGACCGAAGGGCCGTAGATTTGAACATCTGAGGTGGGTGTACATCTGAAGTGGGTGTACATCTTTATATGTTTTGAAAATGCTATTATAAGATGATAGTAAATGATAGAATTAAATAGCAATTCTCCAAAATTATGTGTTACGTGCTTATATGATTGAATGATACTTTGTACTGTGTATTGTGAAATGTGGCGCACTATTTGAGACAGGGGCGTTGATGCCTGATCACTGGGCATGCAATAGTGTGCTAGCATTGTGGTGTTCCTAGGAGGCTCGGGAGACAAGGATCCATGTGGGATCGATGACCCGATGAGGGGTAGTATGGATGTGATGTGACTTGTGAATTCTTTGGAATTGGATTGATATTGTTGTTTGATATGTGTATCTACCTACTTCAGCGTATTACTATCATTTTCATTTCATATACAACATATATACTCACTGAGCGCGTGATTTAGTTCACACCCCTATAACTTATTCTTTTTAGGTATTATAGAGGAAGATACAGACCAGTCCACTGTCTAGTTGATTGAGTCTTGTACAACGTTAGCGTGAGCTTACTCAGGTTGAGTGTTAGTATGAAAAATTTTTGGATTGTGTATTATATTTGTGAGAAATTATTATGGCAGGTTAATAGTATATATTTGTAAATAGACTCAACAAGCATACTTTTGTGATGTATGCTATGTAGGTGTGGGACTTTGTATATGTCTATAACCTGGGAAACAAACAATTGGGTACAGGTTATGAGATAAGTTTTATCATCATGCTTAATGACTAAGGTGATGAGTGGTGTTGTTGCACTTGCGGGAGAGAAAGAGAACAGAGATGGGGATATTTTTGGAATTTTGGATAAAAAATTTGACAAATTTCACCACCTAGTTGCTATTTTGGATGCATGTGCGATATGTGTCATTAAATATGCAACATGCGTTTTATTTTGCACAAAAAATTGTAGTTTCAGGAGGTTTAGTGCAACAGTTTAAAGCTGAGGAAGGTAGTCTACCAAANAAAACAAAGGAAAAGGGAAAAGAGAACAGAGATGGGGATATTTTTGGAATTTTGGATAAAAAATTTGACAAATTTCACCACCTAGTTGCTATTTTGGATGCATGTGCGATATGTGTCATTAAATATGCAACATGCGTTTTATTTTGCACAAAAAATTGTAGTTTCAGGAGGTTTAGTGCAACAGTTTAAAGATGAGGAAGGTAGTCTACCAAACCCCTCAAGTACAAGGGGTTTTTTTTTTTGTATTTAACCCTATTGTTTTTATGTGAAAGCTTCTTGTCTATTCCTCAATGGTCATATTACTTGTGCGAAATGCCAATTAAAAGGAAAAATGGGCTCATTAACATCATATATATATTCATAAGCAATCATTTGATAAATTGAAAAACAAAGTGACTAATCATGACTCTCAAGTCATAGTTGCATGATTAGTATAACTAAATTTATTAAAAGGAGGTGGTGGATATAATTTAGACCTCGCTTGTCATATATAATCATCTCAGATATTGGTGATTAGGGAGAATCGCTAGCAAACGCGTTCACACTTTTTCCAAGAAGGAACTGTTATGTGGCATTCTCTAGCTGACATTACTTACTATCATACGAAGAATCACTAACGCACTCCATTCATTGTGAATCACGCTCAGGCTAGTTTAAGTCACATTCAATAGTGAATGCTTAAAGTAATTATGATTACTTAAGCAAGTGCTACGCTCAAGCTCACCTATATAAACTCTCATTAATAAGGGGAAAAAAGATAAGACAAACTAGAGAGAGGTTCCAACTGTCACACCCCGGATCGGTGAGGCATGCGACATGTGTTACATTAATCCACGGAACATCATAATAACATCACAAAGTAAGAGTGTAGCATAGCAGAACAACCCACATACATACAACTATAGATTCTGGTATAGATCACATGCATATCTTACATATCTTTCCCAACCTATTACAAACATAGTTTTAAACCCGACCCAAATATCAACCCAGTAAAGGGACCAGGTCAATGGATCACTGGTTCAACCGATTAGATAAGTAACAATAAAAAATAATTAGTAATAATAGTAAGTATGCTAAAAGATTATACTATAGTTACAAAATAACATGTTTTATGTTATAATCGATGAAATAAAATGACAATAACTATCTTCAATTTATTAACACATGTTTGATAAAGTTTGATTGAGCATAAAAATTGAAAGAAAAATAAAATTAGCTCAAAGGTATACTAAAGGTTTTAAAAAAAAAAAGTAAAAGAAGAACCATGACAATTTATATACACTACTTCCAATCCCACATCGACACCGACAAGAGGTGAAGAGGACTACACACGTTATAAAGAGGTGCAAGTCATTGAATGGTCAATGGTTGCTTTTGGCTTGATAGCATGGTACAAACTCTTGTAGACGAAGGAGCTAGTAGACCAGCTAAAAGCTAAGTAATAGTATTTATATTTAAATTCTAAGATATAAATAGATCAAGTGGGATTTGAGCGAATCGGATAGGATTGCATTAGTTCTTGAAAGTTAGCCAGTTTGAACGGTTTTAGCTAGTTTAAACGATTTTATTGGTGGGCAATTTGATTAAGAAACCAGTCCTACTCAGGCACCAGTTGACAGGTTCTCTAGGTTGACCTGTCAGGTTAGGCCTAATTTTAAAACACTTATTCTATTACGCTTTAAAACAACGACTTTCCCTATCAACACATGGACCTTCTTATGGCTTCTTGGGGATCTCATGTCTACCAATGCCTTAATTTTTTTCAGGTTGGCCTCAATCCTCCTTTAAGTCACCATGTATCCTAAGAACTTCCCCGAGGATACCCCAAAGACAGACTCAGTCGGGTTCAATTTCATGTTGAACCTCCCAAGGATATCGAATGTTTCCCTTAAATGTCTATTTGCTCAATGGCTCTGAGAATCTTGACAAGCATGTCGTCAACGTACATCTCTATTGAGTGGGCAATGAGCTTCTTGAACATGTGGTTCACAAGATATTGGTCGATAGCGCCTGTATTTTTCAACCCAAATGGCATGACCTTGTTGCAATAGGTCCCATTTTAGGTTATGAAGGAGGTCTTCTATTGATCTGGCTCGTACATCATAATCTGGTTATAAACAAAGAAAGCATCCTTGAATGAAAACAACTCGTAACTAGATGTAGCCTCTATCAAGATGTCAATTCTTGGAAGTGAAAAACAATCCTTTGGACAGACTTTGTTTAAATCAGTGAAATCTACATAGAGTCGCCACTTCTCACTTGTCTTCATTATCAATACCACGTTGGCAAACCATAGCGGGTACTAGACTTCTCTAATAGATTTTGCATACAAGAGCTTTGCATCTTCTTCCTTTATTGCTTGATTGCACTATGGGGCATAGCTCTACTATTTCTACCGAATCGATTTGTAGTTTGGATCTACATTCAGCTTGTGACCAATAATTGTAGGGTCAATCCCACTCATATCAGATTGTCTCCAAGTGAAGACGTCTCTATTAGAGTTAAGAATTTCTATCAATGAAGCCCTTAGGCTTTCTTTGAACATTTTTTTGATGAACGTGACTTGCTCGGAGGTGTCTCCAATCTGAACAGGTTCCAAGTCTTCCATAGGCTGCAGACCATAGTAGAAGCTAGGTTTTATCATTCATCTGAGGGTTCTTTATTGACATTGTACACCGAAGGACAGTCTAGTACCAAGAAATATTTCATAACTGTAGTCTACTATGGAGCCAGCCCAGTTATGACTAGTATAACAATGGATCCAATGGGATGAACTTTCTCCCCTAAGAATCAAATAAGTGGTGTAGCTAATCAGGCTAGTCTTTCTCTACCAACGTTCAGCTTATCAAAGGCTGGGGTGAAATGATATCTTCATTGCTCCCATTATCTACAAGAACTCTTTTCATAACACAATTGGCTAGCATCAGTGTAACTACTAGTGGGTCTTCGTGTGGGTGTTGAACACCACTCAAATTTCATTCTGAGAAAGTAATTGGTAGCTCCATTCGGGGCTTCTTCTCTAAATTTATCGAGCTTACATCTGCCTAGCAGTGCTACTTTCTCCTCCTTATGTGAAGCCTTTAGAGATCACTATAATCTCCCGTACTAGTTGCTGGTGTGGGACCTCCTCTTGAAGGTGTTGAATGTCATTTCTCTCCTATCTCTGGTGTTCTATATACTTCTCAAGGTGTCCTTTTTGAATTAGATCCTCGATTTGGTCCTTTAGAACCTGACTGTAGTCCCTGTGGAAGCGGCAGTATTTATCTCTAGATCTTTTATTGGGATGTAATTGGTAGAGTTATATACTAAAAGCTTACTTTTTATAGTGAAACTTTTTTTATTAATTAATAGGAGTTTTTTTCCATTTTATTGAAAATCTATATAGGCAAAATGTTTGTATTATATTTGATATATGGTATACATGTGTGTCTTATATTTTACATTGTAAATAATCTGGTGTATAGAGTTCGACTTATGCATAGAAGGCTAAATTAACATATTCTTGTATAATATGAATATAGGTTCACAATCCTAAATGAAATTAGACACACCATCAATATAATTGTAGTGTAATATTCTGGCATAATTTGTCTTGATTATAGGAGACTATTTGATATCTTGAATTATTGCACTAGTACATTTAGTATATTGAATAGATTTATGTTGGAGTTATTATTTTTTTCTAATTGAATAAGATAATAAATACCTCATGGTTATTATAATTGGTTATAGTCTTAATCCTGAGACATTTAATTTTCACGTGCATATAATGATTGTCACTTTAATTCATTAAAGAGTGAGATTAATATTAAGTCAATAAGCTTGGTGAATTGAGATAATGATATTATTTGTATGGTAAAATTTAATTATTAAAGGAAACCACATCCTAATATTTAAAAGGGTTGATGATATCCTCTTAAGAAAGTTCATAAGTTTTGTCCATGTCACATCCTGCAGGTAATTTTAATTATCCAACATAACAAATAAGTTGAATGGTAAGATCTCAAGGAATAAAAAAAATTCAATTAAATATAATTATCAGTAATTTATTTAATTGATGGACATTTATAATATTAAACGTGGGAAGATTATTAGACATATAATAATAAGGAGCTCGAAACATAATTTTTGAGATAAGGCTCAATAGATCAATATTAATTTTTTAATGGATTATCTTATTATTAATGGACTATAGGATATTTGTTCCGAGTTGAACATAGGAATCTTAGGCCCATTGGAAGCCCAACCCTTAGGGTTTCTGTTGTAGCCTATATATAGACGTCTAGACTTTCTAAATTAATATCACCTTTATTACTCACATTTTGAGGGAGGCTGAGAGAGTGTAGAAATTTGAAAGTCTTTGCAGCCTACACTACATCTAGATTTTGGCGTTGGGGGATATACGACAGAAAACCGTGGGGTTCATCAAGTTGTTTTCTGTGTCTGTCTTTAGATTTTGTGTTTGTATTTAGATAAGATCAATCCAAAACAATCTCGAAGGTAAACCTTAGTTCCGCTTTATAGGGTTTTAATGAAATTTTTATTTTGTATTTAATACATACGCGCTATCAATGATTCTTGGGGCTTTCGTTCCAACTGTGTCTTCATCTTCCCTGGCCATTGAATGATCATTTCTTCTTGGATCTAAAAGAGGATATGCTCTACAGAGGTATTTAGGGGAGTGTACTTCTGAACAGGGTCAATGAGAAGACCTAGGCAATCTCTCGCACTGACCCTCTCCATACAGTACTTCTTGGGACTTCTAGCTCTTTTCTCTTTACTTGATGAATCCCTCATTCTTTTGTCATCTTGTCGATCTTGTTGTCTATCATTTTGGCTCCTCCAAGCTAGGGATGAGGGTATCTTCATCATTTATGTAGCTTTGGGTTCTTGCCAAGAGCTCTGCTATTTGAAATAGGTGGCTCCTTGGAGAGAATGAAGAGCAACTAAGAAGATTGTAATACTCCCAGAAAAGTGATCAAGGCGACCTTGTCATCCACATTATCAATTTGTGGAGACTCCTTAGTGAAATGATTAACGTATTCCCGCAACATCCCTCCGGTAGACTACTTTATATTTAGGAAGTAGGTTGGGGGTCTTTTATGGGCCTGTCCTTCGAAGAAGTGTAAGATGAAGGAATTGCTCAACACACCAAATGTATCAATTAAGCTTGGCTTCAACTCACCGTTCATTTGAGTGTAGTGGCGAATGCTCGACATATGATTTGATCTTGTGTTGGGCCTTTTTTGGAGTCTAGTTTGTGTGTTAACTCGGATGATGACCCGACCCGAAATAATGTTGCATGATTTTTAATGAAAATTTTTTTTTAGGCTTGGTCCATAGAGCAAAGGCTTGGGCCGATTTGTAGGATATATATAAACTGTTATTTTGGTGTTAGGGTTTGATTGAAATTGTATAGCTGCTCTCTGTATTCTTTTCTCTCAATAGTAAAATCCTTGCAGCTTCGTGGACGTAGGCAAAATTGCCGAACTACATAAAATCTGTGTGTCTTGTTGTTTCTTGTCTCTTATTACTTTATGTTCTTAGTTTGTTCTTTGATTGTGTGTGTTTGTCTGTGGGTTTAAAGTGTATTAAATTCTAACAACTAGTATCAAAGCTCTGGGTTAAGAGGTCAAGGGTTTACACAATGGCCGAAAATATAGTCAAGATCAAAAAATTCAATGGCACAAACTACGCATTCTAGAAGATGTAGATGGCAAATATTTTATATTAGAAGGATCTGTATCAACCTAACGATGGGACGAAGCCAACGAATATGAAGCAAGCAAAATGAGATGTTCTGGATCGCAAAGTCCTAGGGACTGTGCCTCACGCCGTCAGTTGCGTCGAATATCGCCAAAGAAAATACTATATCATATTTGTTCAAAGCCCTAGAAGAGATGTACGAAAAGCCTTCAGCGATGAATAAGGTATATCTTATGAAAAAGTTGTTTAACCTAAAAATGTCTAAAAACACTGTTATTGTCGAACATATCAACGAATTTAATACGATCGTGAATCAGTTAGAATCCGTGAGTATTATTTTTGATAATGAAATTAGAGGTCTTGTCCTTTTATCAAGTCTGCCAAAAAGTTAGAATGGACTTGTTATGACAGTAAGCAATTCTTTTGGGTCTACAAAGATAAAATTGGAGGATATTGTGGCATTGATACTAGGAGAAGAGGCTCGAAGAAGAGCATCGGATGAGGATGTTGTTTCAGGTTTAGTACTCAATACAGAGGAGAGAGGCATGGCTATGAATAAGGGAGGCAATAAAAAGGGCAAAGGAAAGTCGTATTCGAGAAATAGAGGCCGAAGTAAATCTCGTGGTGGAGATGAGGACTGCTGGAACTGTTGTCAAAAGGGGCACTGGAAGTGGGACTGCAAGGCACCGAAAAAGGAGCAGAATGAGAATAATCAAAGAGGTAAAAATATTGCTAATATTGCTGACGAGTCTGATAATAATACTTTGATTTGTTCGCTGGATTCTCGCAGTGAATCTTGGATTGTAGATTCTAGAGATTCATTACATGCTACTCCATGCATGGATGCGCTACAAAACTATGTGCAGGAAAACTTTGATAAAGTGTATTTGGGCGATGATAAAGCTTGCAATATAGTTGGAAAAAGAGATGTGCAGATTACTCAGACTGATGGGACAATTCTAAAATTGAAAGATGTTAAATATGTGCCTAGTATAACATGAAATCTTATTTCAGATAGTCAGTTATCAGAGGATGGAGTGGTCACATCGTTTACATCAGATGCTTAAAAGATGAGTAAGGGGGTTTTGATACTTACTCATGGTAAAAAGCAAGGAACTCTATATGTATCTTCGGGTACTTACGGTAACATCATGGTAACAGCATCAGGGATTGACTACACTACATGGCATCATAGGTTGGGTCATATGAGCAAAAAGGAGGGTGAAAGTAATGATGTTGAAGGAGAAATTATCAGGTTGTAAGTCGCTGAATTTGCACTTCTGTGAGGATTGTATTCTCGAAAAACAGAAGAAGGTCAGCTTCACAAAGGTAGCAAGGACTCTGAAAACGGAGAAGTTGGAGCTTGTTTATATTGACGTGTGGGGACCATCAAAGGTATCTTCTATTGGTGGTTCACGTTATTTTGTTACNACGGAGAAGTTGGAGCTTGTTTATATTGACGTGTGGGGACCATCAAAGGTATCTTCTATTGGTGGTTCACATTATTTTGTTACTTTTATTGATGATGCTACTAGAAAATTATGGGCTTATTTCCTTAAGCATAAATCTGATGTGTTTGATATTTTCAAGAATTGAAAAACATTAGTTGAGAAAGAAACAGGGATGAAATTGAAGTGTCTAAAATCAGATAATGGTGGTGAGTATTGTAGCAGTGAGTTTGAGGCTTATTGTGCTACGAATGGGATTCAAGGTTGAAAACGGTCCTAAAGAAGTCAAGGTAGAACGGAGTCGTTGAGCGCATGAATAGAACGATCCTAGAGCGTGCAAGGAGCATGAGATTACATGTTGAGTTACCTCAGCAATTCTGGGTTGATGCAATAAATACTGCTGTGTATTTGATCAATAGAGGGCCTTCAGTTTCGTTGAATTGTGGATTGTCACAGCAGGATTGGACAGGCAAGGAGGTAAATTTACCCCATTTATGAGTTTTTAGTTGTATTGCTTATATGCATCTAGAATTGGAGGATAGAGATAAGCTCGATGTTAAGTCTCGTAAGTGCGTGTTCATAGGCTATGATACTTATAACTATGGGTATAGGCTATATGATTTTGAGAATCGAAAAACATGCAAGAGTATTGATGTGGTATTTAATGAGTTAGTTTTATATAGAAACAGACTAAGTTAATCCAAGGAGGCTGAGATAAAATCAGACTTTGTAGAGTTTGAGAGGATCCCTAACATAAATGTCTTAGAGCTTCATGATACTAATACACAATCTATTCCACTGGCAGATCCACAGATTTCTCTTCCTAGAAGGACTATACGTACGGTAAAACCTCCAGTATGTTATTCTCCATCTTTGTATTATCTGTTGTTACCTGATAACGGTGAACCAGAATGTTTTGAGAAAGCGTTGTAGATTGAGTCCAAAAAAGAGTGGGAGCATGCAATGAATGATGAGATAGATTCTCTCTCATCAAATCAAACTTGAAAATTGGTTCAATTGCCCAAGGGGAAGAGAGCTTTGCACAACAAGTGGGTTTACAAGATTAAGGAAGAATCTGATGGGAGCAAACGGTACAAGGTAAGGTTGGTAGTTAAATATTTTGAGCAGAAACAAGGTATAGACTACACTGAAATCTTTTCTCCTGTTGTCAAGATTTCTACTATTAGATGGGTCCTTAATATTGTGGTTGTTGAGAACCTGCATTTAGAGTCGTTGGATGTTAAAACTGCTTTCCTTTATGGGAATTTGGAGGAGGACATTTATATGTATCAGTTAGAGGGTTATGTTGTGAAAGACAAGGAGAATTAGGTGTGCAAGTTGAGGAAGAGTCTATATGGGTTGAAATAGGCTCTGAGGCAATGGTATAGAAATTTTGATACCTTTATGGCAGCTATGGAGTTTAGTAGATGTCATGGGGACCATTGTTGTTATATTAAGAAGCTTCGTATGTCAGATCTCATACTTTTGTTGTATGTAGATGATATGCATATTGCAAGTTTCAGCATGGATGAGATTGTTAATCTCAAGGCACAATTGTCAAAGAAGTTTGCAATGAAGGATTTGGACTCTACGAAGAAAATTCTTAGGAGGCAAATTAGTAGGGATAGGGCAAACATAAACTTGAAGTTGTCGCATGAGGAGTATGTTGAAAAGGTGCTGAAAAGGTTCAACATGGAGAGTGCTAAGCCAGTTAGCATACCTTTGACAAGTCAGTTCAAGCTTTTGAAGGAAAAGTGTACAGTAACAGATGAAGAGCAGAACTATATAGCAAAGGTTCCATATGCCTCGGCGGTAGACAGTTTGATGTATGTCATGGTTAATATAAGGTCAGATATTGTTCATGCAATGGGAGTTGTCAGCAGGTTTAAAGCAAATCCGGGCAAGGAGCATTGGGAAACAGTCAAGTGGATTCTGCGCTACTTGAGAGGTACTTTAGATTTGGCTTTGAATTTTGGGGGTTCTGATGTTTGTTTACAAGGGTTTGTAGATTCTGATTTAGCAAGGGACATTAACAGTAGGAAGAGCACTACAAGGTATGTTTTTCATTGGATAGCGCAGTAGTTAGTTGGGTCTCGAGGCTACAGAAAATAGTTACTATTTCAACAACAGAGGCGGAGTATGTTGCAGCCACGGAGGCATGTAAGGAGATGGTATGGTTGAGGAGCTTCATGAAAGAGTTGGGTAAAGAGCAAGACAATTCTAAATTATTCGGCGATAATCAGAGTGTGATACATGTGACGAAGAATGCAGCCTTTCATTCGAGAACCAAGCATATCGACATAAAGTATTACTTTATTCGCTCTTTGTTGGAGGATGAACAGTTCACTTTGGATAATATTCACACAAGGGATAATCCGGCAGACATGTTCACGAAAGTGGTTACTGTGGAGAAGCTAAAGTCTTGTTCAGCTTCTGTGGGTCTCTCAGCTTGAGGACAGGAGGATAAGCTGCAAAGATGAGAGACTGTTTTTGGGAGGATTTCGGTTGATGTTGGTGTTTGAACCAGTCTCCAAGTGGGAGAATTGTTGGGCCTTATGTGGAGTCTAGTTTATGTGTTGACCCAAATGATGACCCAACCCAAAATAATGTTGCGTGGTTTTTAATGGAAAATTTTCTGAAGCTTGGTCCATGGAGCGAAGGCTTGGGCCGATGTGTAGGATATATAAAAACTGTTATTTTGGTGTTTAGGGTTTGATTGAAACTGTATAGCCACCCTTTGTATTCCTCTCTCTCAATAGTGAAATCCCTGCAGCTTCGTGGACGTAGACAAAATTGTCGAATGACGTTAAATCTGTGTGTCTTATTCTTTCTTGTCTCTTATTGTTTTATGTTCTTGGTTTGTTCTTCGATTGTGTATATTTGTTTATGGGTTCAAAGCGTATTAAATCCCAATATCTTGGACATTGTAGAGCATCATCAGAGATCTATAAGTTTCTAGACGGTATAACGGATCTTTCATTTCGTCAAACATCTCAATGACTTACATCTTACACCTTTCTAGTAAGGGGTAATTCGCAACGTCCTACATGAATGGTGATTTAGTACGCTGAATTAAAGCCTCGATGGCCTCAAGAGCTTAGACATTTACTGTATTCATGACGTCCCCTAACTTTTCATTTACTTCCTGTAACCTTCGTTCCCATCAGTCGTTGATATGAGGTTGAGCAACCTCGTTTTGGCTCTGGTTATTGTCCTGGTTGTCGCCTACATACTCCTTTGTTTGGTGTTGCTCTAGATGTTGGAGAATTTGTTGATTCTTTTTCTTTAATTCCTTGAATTCTTTCTCCAACCTCTTCACCTTTGCGGACTTCTTTTCTGTTGGGGGGCACAACCCTTCATCCCATTGGGTGGGTACTAAGGCGTTCAAATGTCCAATCAATCGCCAATTCCTTTGATGCTCTCGTTACTGCCATAGGATTTAAAATTTTTGAAAGTGTTTCCCATATAAGGCCCTAACTATTGATCTCAAACGCATCACTAGTAGATTATTTGATGACTCAGTGATTCCCATCGAGTTCTTGCAAGGAAGTCGAAGACTGAAGGGGCTCCAGAGATAGAACCTCAAATAATTAAGTTAGTAAAGGTAGACAGAAATTAACTGGAATGGAGCTAGGAGGAATTACTTACCTAGTTCTTAGCTTCCCTTCTCCTTTACAGGTTTTCAGCTTATTTTACTGTTGGAGCTCTCTTAGCTACTTTTCAAATAAGGCGCCCCATAAAATGGAACTTCCCTTCCATGGCTGGAGCTAGTTTGAACTATTATCCTGGGGTTAGGTGAATGAGTTGGAGATAAAACTAAGATCGACAAGGTATATCTTACCAGATCACGCCCTTGTGCCTCCTCACGTACTTTGGACATGCACGTGCTAGTTAGATCTACATCCATCATATACTATGAATTAAAGAAGATATGTTTGCAAACTTCAACTAATATTTTTGTATGGGTAATACTATGTTTACCAAATTTTTTTACCTTTTGTATCTTAAAAGGTGAGAGGAATAAATTTTAATTAAAAATACAAAAAAGGTCTCATTTCAAGCTCTTGCTTTACACCTTAGACTCTCTTGAGCCAAGCGGACACTTATTATCATCCACCGTTCTAACGCCTCTAAATGTCATTAGTCAAATTTATTATGTTGTAATTTATTAATATTCATTTACAACACATGTTTTATTTGTATTTTTTTTTTTTGAAAGAGGATCTTTTGCTTTAGATTATATGTACTTGTGAATATCATCCCCAAAAATTGAAAAAAATTAATAATTTGTTCTAGTTTATTTGTCCCTTCTATTAGTGTCTACTCTTGTTTGGAANTGAAAGAGGATCTTTTGCTTTAGATTATATGTACTTGTGAATATCATCCCCAAAAATTGAAAAAAAATAATAATTTGTTCTAGTTTATTTGTCCCTTCTATTAGTGTCTACTCTTGTTTGGAATATGCCTGTCTTTGCTTTTGTCATATGATGGAATGGACTATTGGCAATACGATAGGGTTAAAGATTTTCTATTGTTGTTTCTCAATGGTTGTATGGTATACAGTACATGTTAATGGATATAAACTATAAAGATCATGGGTTGTTTGACTAGTCGAGTTTATGACCGCTAATTCACATATCTTAATCACCACTAAATCTTAGACATTGTAACTGTAATATCCCAAATTTAAAATATATATAATATTACTTTTTAGGTTAATTTGCAATATTTTTTTTAGAAATGGATGTTAATGTATTTAATAAATTTGAGGAATTGTAGGGTTTCTTTTACTTTCTATATATATATGTAGGCGTTCAAAATAGGGTAAGAGAAAAAAAAATAAGAAGAAAGGAAGAAAGGCAGTAAAGGCTTAGAAAAGAAAGAGACATATATATATAGAGAGAGAGGGAGGGAGAGAGAAAGAGTGAGAGAAAAGGAGAAGAAAAAAGAGAGAAATGGACTTGAATCCATCCAAGATATGAATTTATTATTTAATTTATGGATTTTATATTCTATTCAATTACATGGTATTAGGTTTATTGATGAATATGTAAATAGGTTTTATTAAAGGTTGCTAATTTAGGTATTTTTAGACCTAATTTAAGATTGGTTGGTCTTGAAGTTGTTTAAAGAATCTAATCAATGTGTCAAAAGGAAAAAATAAATAAAAAAAAAAAGGGGGAAAGGGTTATTGGTTTTAGAGTTCCTGTAGGAAGTAGATCGAGAAAAAGTGTAAAATTATGAAAACCTCCCATTTAGTTTTAAAGAGTTTTACTTTGACCCTATATTCTTTTAAACTTAATTTTAACCACTGTTTTACTCTGTAAGTTGAAAGAATAGAATTTTAGAAATTTTATGGCAGGCCCAAAAATAGAAAATTCATTTTTTAAGAAAATTATACTTTGACCCCAAAAGTTTTAAAAATTATGATTTGACCCCAAAACTTTAGAAAATTTTTCTAAACAGCCCCAGAATACTTCTATACCATATTATCTTGTATTAGAAAGGATATTTATATGTAAATGATATATTAAGTATATATCAATGGATAGGAAGTACGTAAAATAAATATAAAATCACAGAATTACGAAGTTAAGAATATGAATTGATCGTTATATGTTATTTTGGATTAGGTGGTGATTGCATTGAGCTTGAGAAAGAGGGTTTTGAATTGAATTTTGGGAATCAAGGTGAATAGTTACTACTTCATTTGCGAGGATTTTCTATATTAAGTGTTTGGGTGCGTGTGTAGATTTTTCATATATACGATATATGTGTTGATGTTTGGGGTTGCAATTAAATATTTGAAACTGTGAATTGTTATACATGTGAATTTTAAAAAACTTGTGGGATGATTTTATATTATTGTTTTGGCGATGAAAGAGANAAAAATAAAAAAAAAGGGGGAAAGGGTTATTGGTTTTAGAGTTCCTGTAGGAAGTAGATCGAGAAAAAGTGTAAAATTATGAAAACCTCCCATTTAGTTTTAAAGAGTTTTACTTTGACCCTATATTCTTCTAAACTTAATTTTAACCACTGTTTTACTCTGTAAGTTGAAAGAATAGAATTTTAGAAATTTTATGGCAGGCCCAAAAATAGAAAATTCATTTTTTAAGAAAATTATACTTTGACCCCAAAAGTTTTAAAAATTATGATTTGACCCCAAAACTTTAGAAAATTTTTCTAAACAGCCCCAGAATACTTCTATACCATATTATCTCGTATTAGAAAGGATATTTATATGTAAATGATATATTAAGTATATATCAATGGATAGGAAGTACGTAAAATAAATATAAAATCACAGAATTACGAAGTTAAGAATATGAATTGATCGTTATATGTTATTTTGGATTAGGTGGTGATTGCATTGAGCTTGAGAAAGAGGGTTTTGAATTGAATTTTGGGAATCAAGGTGAATAGTTACTACTTCATTTGCGAGGATTTTCTATATTAAGTGTTTGGGTGCGTGTGTAGATTTTTCATATATACGATATATGTGTTGATGTTTGGGGTTGCAATTAAATATTTGAAACTGTGAATTGTTATACATGTGAATTTTAAAAAACTTGTGTGATGATTTTATATTATTGTTTTGGCGATGAAAGAGAAATTTTATGTGCGTTGGAACTAAAACTACAGTTTTTGTGTGCATGAAAATCATGTTTATGAGACGGGGACTGGGTTACCAGGTTTGAGTGATAACTAGATTATATACCGACGTGGTCGATAGAGGGATGTGCGCATAAGAGTCAATCATCAGGTTAGTGATGACAAGAGAAAATGCCAGTTAACAGGCTAGTGATGACAAGAGATGATGTCAGTTACTAGGCTAGTGATAACAAACATGATTTTATAAATGTATTTGAGACTGAATGTGTGCGAGTTTTTTAAGTTATAAATGTCTTTTCATTTATAAATTTATTTGCGAAAATAAGTGGTGTTTTGAATTATAATTGTATTTTCATTTATAAAGTTATTTGTGAAAATGAATGGTGTTTTGAGTAANTTGTATTAGAAAGGATATTTATATGTAAATGATATATTAAGTATATATCAATGGATAGGAAGTACGTAAAATAAATTTAAAATCACAGAATTACGAAGTTAAGAATATGAATTGATCGTTATATGTTATTTTGGATTAGGTGGTGATTACATTGAGCTTGAGAAAGAGGGTTTTGAATTGAATTTTGGGAATCAAGGTGAATAGTTACTACTTCATTTGCAAGGATTTTCTATATTAAGTGTTTGGGTGCGTGTGTAGATTTTTCATATATACGATATATGTGTTGATGTTTGGGGTTGCAATAAAATATTTGAAACTGTGAATTGTTATACATGTGAATTTTAAAAAACTTGTGGGATGATTTTATATTATTGTTTTGGCGATGAAAGAGAAATTTTATGTGCGTTGGAACTAAAACTACAGTTTTGGTGTGCATGAAAATCATGTTTATGAGACGGGGACTGGGTTACCAGGTTTGAGTGATAACTAGATTATATACCGACGTGGTCGATAGAGGGATGTGCGCATAAGAGTCAATCATCAGGTTAGTGATGACAAGAGAAAATGCCAGTTAACAGGCTAGTGATGACAAGAGATGATGTCAGTTACTAGGCTAGTGATAACAAACATGATTTTATAAATGTATTTGAGACTGAATGTGTGCGAGTTTTTTAAGTTATAAATGTCTTTTCATTTATAAATTTATTTGCGAAAATAAGTGGTGTTTTGAATTATAATTGTATTTTCATTTATAAAGTTATTTGTGAAAATGAATGGTGTTTTGAGTAATAAATGTCTTTTCATTTATAAAGTTATTTGTGAAAATGAGTAGTATTTTGATTTATAAATGTCTTTTCATTTATAAAGTTATTTGTGATTATGAGATCATTTTTTAAGGATTATGTGAGAGAGGTTAGGGTATAATTTGTTGTACTTATATATGTATCAAAATTTATTTTTGTATATAAACTGTGAAATTTATTTTCACACCTCATTAGAGGTGGTTGATATTCACCGGTCATTATGCTCATCCAATCATTTAACATTTTTCAGGTGAGGATCAGCAGGAGGAATAAGTCTCCGGATAGACAAGAGATTAGAGGGCTTGAAGATTTATTTTATTGTAGGTCTTCAGAAATAAATATCTTTTGTAGTTTTGAGACAAATGTTTAATTATTTTAGAAACAATATTGTTTTTGTTTAGAATAGTGAATCTTACAATTTAATTATTGTTTTACATGAATTTAGTAATGATGTTGGTGATGTTTAGTTTATTTCTCTGGTATTCATTAGGTCGGTGGAATGGATCACATTATTATTTGTCTTTCGCTGTATTTTACATTTATTATGCACAAGGTTTGTTGGTTAAGGCCTTGGTGGCCGGTCCACCGCCCACCCTATGTGATCTGGGGTGGGGGTGTGACAAGAGTGGTATTAGAGCATATGTTTATTAATTATCAGAGGATTAGGTTGAATCTGAATGGTTTTATAGACTTTAATCAGTTTTAGTTCGAGGGATGTAGAATGATATTAATAGTTAATAGAATGATTTGTGTAGTAACTAAGACTAGTTAATTTGCTTGGTATTTTGTACAAACAAGAGATAGTTGCAAAATGAGATGGTAAAAGTGTTGTAAGAAATGTGAATGACACTAATGGAATTTTAGGGCCTATATATTCTTTTGTGTCTCCTAGAGTAGCAATGAGATTGGTTGTAGAACCCAAAGACTTGAGTTTGATTTGACCGTGACAACTCCTATGGATGGTTTTGAGTTAAGAGATATCGTGTACTCAAGGTGTAGGGTCCACATTGGAGAATATCAGTTACTAGTTTATTGAGTATTCTTAGACTTTATGGGTTTTGACTTGACATTAATTATGGGTTAATTAGTCACATAACATGCGACAGTTGGTTATTTTGAAAAGAGAGTCATGCAAATTTAGTTTTGAGAGAACATGATTTATTTTATCTCTAGTATTAACTCTGCAAGTGCAAGCTCAAAAATGGGGTGAGGAAAGATTTTCAGGGAAATATTGCTAGTATCATTGTTGCACGGAATGAGGGAGTATCTCTTGAGGAGATATCAATAGAAAGAAAATTTTCTAATATATTTTGAGAGAAGTTGTATATGCTACCATTGGAAAGAGATAAAGTTTACATTTTTTTAGTAGCCCTAGGGTATTTTTCTTATATTTATTACTTTATATCGGATAGTTCTTGCTGAACTAGAGGAATTGGGAATTCAATTGAAAATATATTAGACAAAGGATTTATTCAACTTAACAATTTGTTGTGGGGTGCTCATGTACGCAAAGAAAATGATGAGATTATGAAATGTACGTCGATTGCTACCAGTTGAGTAAGGTAATAATAAGCAGTAAATATCTTTTATATGGTATTGATAATTTATTTGATCAGCTGTGAGGGGTTAGAGAATTTAGTTAGATTGATTTTAAGTTGGGTTATCTTTAGTTAAAAGAAATAAGTGGTGGTGTTTTAAAAATTATTTGTCAAACTTGGATAGTTATATTATATTTTTGGAGAAGTCATTGAGGTTGACAAATGCTACATCTTTTTATTGATTGACTAAACTTGGTGTCTTAACCTTACCTAGATTCTTTTGTTACTATATTAGTTGGTGTTATATTAGTGTATTCTCATAGTAAGGAAAGAATTATCCTACTCATGATTTTGAGTTAGATATAATTTATTTTTTCTGCTTTAGAGTTGTGGAGAGATTGTTTATACGGTAAGACATGTGAGATTTATTTCGATTATCAAAGATTAAAAGAGTTATTTACTAAGATGAAATGTAATTTAAGAAAAAGGAGATGGATAGAAAGTCTAGGGATCATGATTATTCTATCATTATCATGTAGGCAAAGCTATTGTAGTGGTTGATACATTGAGCAAGAAACCATTAAGAAGTTTGTATTGTATCTAGTGTATTCGAATGAGTAATTTTGTTGATTTGAAATTGACAGGGTTATGTGTGATATTGACTTTTACATAGGTATTATTAGCTCGTTGCAAATTAGACTCTTATAAGTAGATTGTATCAGTTAGCTATAAAAAAAAAAAAAAAAAAGTAGGGGCTCACATGTATGAAGGATCAGAAAGGAGGTGTAACATTGTGGCATGATCGATTATGTATTTTGCAGTAATGTCATGTTATATTTTGATAGTTGATGTTTATTATTATGCATTCAGGGACTACATATTTTTTTGAGATTGAGAAGTTATTATTGGTGAAATAGAATGAAAAGAGAAAGTGCTAAGTTTGTAGCCAAATGTATACTTTTTTTTTTATATAGGAATGAAGACTGCATATAAATATCCTACAAGTTTATTACGATTCTTTTTTACTAGAGATGGAAGAATGTTAATATGAATTTTGTATATATATTTTCAGGATATAGATTTGGGCATGAATCTATTATTGGTTATTGTGGATTAATTGAGGAAGTTATTGTGTTGTTATGCTCAAGAAGTATGTATATGATTCTCCTTGTATATTGGTGAGAGCAGTTTAATGAGTTTAAGGAAATTCTTAATTATGTTGAGGAGTCAATAAATTTTGTATAATAGAAGCATTTTGTTGGCCAATTGTTGTGGAAGAGCCATCCAATTGATTCTTGGAAAAAGTAAAGGAAGTATGAAAAGTCAATATCCTCAATTGCTCTTACAAGGAATATAAATTTCGAGAACGAAATTTTCTTATGGGGGAGAGAATGTAATATTTCAGATTTAAAATATATATAATATTACTTTTTAGGTTAATTTGCAATATTTTTTTTAGAAAGTGATTTTAAAGAGAGAGAGAGAGAGAGAGAGAGAGAGAGAAGGAAAAAGAAAGGAGCGACTTGAATCCATCAAATATATAAATTTATTATTTAATTTATGGATTTTATATTCTATTCAATTACATGGTATTAGATTTATTATAAATAGTGATAAATAATATATATATTGATTAATATGTAAATAGGTTTTATTGAAGGTTGCTAATTTAAGTGTTTTTAGACCTAATTTAAGATTGATTGGTCTTGAAATTGTTTGAAGAATTTAATCAATGTGTCAAAAGGAAAAAATTTAAAAAAAAAAAAAAAAAAAAAGGGGAAAGGGTTACTAGTTTTAAAGTTCCCGTAGGAAGAAGATTATGAAAAAGTGTATAATTATGAAAAACTCCCTTTTAGTTTCAAAGAGTTTTACTTTGACCCCTATATTTTTCTAAACTTAATTTTAATCACTGTTTTACTCTGTAAGTTGGAAGAATAGAATTTTGAAAAGTTTATGGTAGGCCCAAAAACAGAAAATTCATTTTTTTAGGAAATTATACTTTGACCCCAAAAGTTTTAAAAATTATGATTTGACCCTAAAATTTTAGAAAAATTTTCTAAACAGCCCAAAATACTTCTATACCATATTATATCGTATTATAAAGGATATTTATACGTAAATAATATATTAAGTATATATCAATGGGTAGGAATTATATAAAATAAATATAAAATCGCAAAATGATGAAGTTAGGAATAGGAATTGATTGTTAGATGTTATTTTGAATTAGGTAGTGATTGCATTGAGGTTGAGAAAGAGGGATTTGAATTGAATTTTGGGAATCAAAGTGAATAGTTACTACTTCTTTTGAGAGGATTTTCTATATTAAGTGTGTGGGCGCGTGTGTGGATTTTTCATATATACGATATATGTGTTGATGTTTGAGGTTGCAATTAAATGTTTGAAACTATGAATTGTTATACATGTGAATTTTGAAAAACTTGTGGAATGATTTTATATCATTGTTTTGGTAATGAAAGGGAAATTTTGTGTGCGTTGGAACTAAAACTACAGTTTTTGTGTACGTGAAAATCATGTTTATGAGATGGGGACTAGGTTACCAGGTTTTAGTGATAACGACATTGTATACCGACGTGGTCAGCATAGGGATGTGCACATAGGGGCCAGTCATCAAGTTAATGATAACAAGAGACGGGATCAGTTACCAAGTTAGTGATGACAAGAGATGAGGTCAGTTACCAGACTAGTGGTAACAAACATGATTTGACAAATATATTTGAGACTAAATGTGTGTATGAGTGTTTTGGGTTATAAATGTCTTTTTATTTATAAAGTTATTTGTGAAAATGAGTGGTGTTTTGAATTATAAATGTCTTTTCACTTATAAAGTTATTTTTGAAAATGAGTGGTGTTTTGAGTAATAAATATTTTTTTCATTTATAAAGTTATTTGTGGAAAGGAGTGGTGTTTTAAGTTATAAATGTTTTTTCATTTATAAATTTATTTATGATCATGAGATCATTTTTTAAGGATTATGTGAGAGGCGTTGGGGTATAATTTGTTGTACTTATATATGTATCAAAGTTTATTTTTGTATATAAACTGTGAGATTTTATTTTCACACCTCATTAGAGGTGGTTGCTATTTACCGACTATTGTGCTCATCCGATCATTTAACATTTTTCAGGCGAGAATCAAGAGGAGGAATAAGTCTCTAGATAGACAAGAGATTAAAAGACTTGAAAATTTATTTTATTGTAGATCTTCAAGAATAAATGTCTTTTATAGTTTTGTGACAAATGTTTAATTGTTTTGGGAACAATATTGTTTATGTTTAGAGTAATGAATCTTACGATTTAATTATTGTTTTACATGGATTTAGTAATGATGTTTAGTTTATTCCTATGATATTCATTGGGTCGATGGAATGAATCACATTATTATTTATCTTCTGTTGTATTTTGCATTTATTATGCACAAGGTTGGTTGGTTAAAGCCTTGGTGAGCGGTCCGCCACCCACCCTATGTGATATAGGGTGTGGGTGTGACAATAACAATTATTATGCTTACATATCTATATAATAAATTAAATAAGTTTTTGAACTTATAGGGGGAATATTCCACCCCAAATTTCACACATCCAACTAGAGATGTCAGTAGACCAAAGCGGGGGCAGAGGGGTGTAGTCCCCATCCTCATACCCACTTTAAAAAACTTCATCCATCTCCGGTTTACCCCGTTAACAGGTATAGTTTTCATCCCCATCCCCATCCCCCGTCCACGAGTAAATTTTTAATCCCCGCCCTCGTCCCCGCTTCCCAAGTCCAAGCTCAAACCAACATAATTTAAAATTCTAAATAAATCTAATATTTTAAACAATCCACTTTAAAACCTAGTATCAGTATATAGCAAATTGAAGCGAACCCACTTAAGTTTATAGGTATAATGCAGGACAACTAAGAGATAAGAATCAAGCTGAAAATTTAACTTTAGCAAGGTTCAAGACACAATATATTTGTCTCTCTGCTTACATACGACCAAATTCCATAGTTCTATGCAGGATAAATAATAACAAATATTTATATAGAAATTAAAATTTGAATTTGAATGTGAATTTGATATTCGATTAAGATTAAAATCCATATCAAACTAATTAGATTTAGATTCAATAAAATTCAAGAGAAAATTTTTAATGCTCACTAGACACCATGTTATGTGGATCACCCATAAAATATTGTAGCTAGTGAATTTATCAAAATTTTTATTAAAAAATTAATACATATATACCACCTTGTGCTCTATAAGCAAAATATTTTTTCAAACTTACTAATTTTTTGGTTTTAAGTAAGTAAGTTAGTTAGTACTATTTACCGAACAGAGAAAAAAGTTAGTACCAAGTTGTAGTAAATAATTAGTAGAAACTGGTAAGAACTAAAACAACAAACAATCAATTTATATATATATATATATATATATTTAACAGGTAGCGCTGACGGGGGTGGGGGTGGGGGCGGGGGTAAGGGTAAGTCTATCCCCGTCTTTATCTCCGCACGGGTATCCCCATATACGTGTATCGTCCAATACATATAATTCATCTCTGGTCCAAAAGAGACGGGTTTGGATGAATACCCATTTTTCCCTAGTCTACTGTCATCCCTACACCCACACACACTCCCCCCTCCCCCAAATTTCAAAAACCCAACACACACACTTCACATCACACAGCTACACATACATATATACATACATTGCAATACACACATTCTAATGCATGCACAATATTATAATTTAGTGTACAGTGACTTAAGTCACGGGGTATCACTAGTATTTATACAAAAGAGATAAATAAAGAAAGAAAGCATCTAAAAAGATGAAAAGTAGCCATAAAAAAAAAATAGTTAAATCTTAGACATTGTAACTATTATTAATGCTTACATTTATAATAAAAAAATATGATAGATTTCAATAAATTTATCTGACAGTTTTNGAAGAAGATTATGAAAAAGTGTATAATTATGAAAAACTCCCTTTTAGTTTCAAAGAGTTTTACTTTGACC
This sequence comes from Ilex paraguariensis, assembly GCA_963454935.2. Lineage (NCBI taxonomy): Eukaryota > Viridiplantae > Streptophyta > Magnoliopsida > Aquifoliales > Aquifoliaceae > Ilex > Ilex paraguariensis. The sequence continues at coordinate 435,909 of CAUOFW020008279.1, read as the reverse complement.
CCTATATTTTTCTAAACTTAATTTTAATCACTGTTTTACTCTGTAAGTTGGAAGAATAGAATTTTGAAAAGTTTATGGTAGGCCCAAAAACAGAAAATTCATTTTTTTAGGAAATTATACTTTGACCCCAAAAGTTTTAAAAATTATGATTTGACCCTAAAATTTTAGAAAAATTTTCTAAACAGCCCAAAATACTTCTATACCATATTATATCGTATTATAAAGGATATTTATACGTAAATAATATATTAAGTATATATCAATGGGTAGGAATTATATAAAATAAATATAAAATCGCAAAATGATGAAGTTAGGAATAGGAATTGATTGTTAGATGTTATTTTGAATTAGGTAGTGATTGCATTGAGGTTGAGAAAGAGGGATTTGAATTGAATTTTGGGAATCAAAGTGAATAGTTACTACTTCTTTTGAGAGGATTTTCTATATTAAGTGTGTGGGCGCGTGTGTGGATTTTTCATATATACGATATATGTGTTGATGTTTGAGGTTGCAATTAAATGTTTGAAACTATGAATTGTTATACATGTGAATTTTGAAAAACTTGTGGAATGATTTTATATCATTGTTTTGGTAATGAAAGGGAAATTTTGTGTGCGTTGGAACTAAAACTACAGTTTTTGTGTACGTGAAAATCATGTTTATGAGATGGGGACTAGGTTACCAGGTTTTAGTGATAACGACATTGTATACCGACGTGGTCAGCATAGGGATGTGCACATAGGGGCCAGTCATCAAGTTAATGATAACAAGAGACGGGATCAGTTACCAAGTTAGTGATGACAAGAGATGAGGTCAGTTACCAGACTAGTGGTAACAAACATGATTTGACAAATATATTTGAGACTAAATGTGTGTATGAGTGTTTTGGGTTATAAATGTCTTTTTATTTATAAAGTTATTTGTGAAAATGAGTGGTGTTTTGAATTATAAATGTCTTTTCACTTATAAAGTTATTTTTGAAAATGAGTGGTGTTTTGAGTAATAAATATTTTTTTCATTTATAAAGTTATTTGTGGAAAGGAGTGGTGTTTTAAGTTATAAATGTTTTTTCATTTATAAATTTATTTATGATCATGAGATCATTTTTTAAGGATTATGTGAGAGGCGTTGGGGTATAATTTGTTGTACTTATATATGTATCAAAGTTTATTTTTGTATATAAACTGTGAGATTTTATTTTCACACCTCATTAGAGGTGGTTGCTATTTACCGACTATTGTGCTCATCCGATCATTTAACATTTTTCAGGCGAGAATCAAGAGGAGGAATAAGTCTCTAGATAGACAAGAGATTAAAAGACTTGAAAATTTATTTTATTGTAGATCTTCAAGAATAAATGTCTTTTATAGTTTTGTGACAAATGTTTAATTGTTTTGGGAACAATATTGTTTATGTTTAGAGTAATGAATCTTACGATTTAATTATTGTTTTACATGGATTTAGTAATGATGTTTAGTTTATTCCTATGATATTCATTGGGTCGATGGAATGAATCACATTATTATTTATCTTCTGTTGTATTTTGCATTTATTATGCACAAGGTTGGTTGGTTAAGGCCTTGGTGAGCGGTCCGCCACCCACCCTATGTGATATAGGGTGTGGGTGTGACAATAACAATTATTATGCTTACATATCTATATAATAAATTAAATAAGTTTTTGAACTTATAGGGGGAATATTCCACCCCAAATTTCACACATCCAACTAGAGATGTCAGTAGACCAAAGCGGGGGCAGAGGGGTGTAGTCCCCATCCTCATACCCACTTTAAAAAACTTCATCCATCTCCGGTTTACCCCTGTTAACAGGTATAGTTTTCATCCCCATCCCCATCCCCCGTCCACGAGTAAATTTTTAATCCCCGCCCTCGTCCCCGCTTCCCAAGTCCAAGCTCAAACCAACATAATTTAAAATTCTAAATAAATCTAATATTTTAAACAATCCACTTTAAAACCTAGTATCAGTATATAGCAAATTGAAGCGAACCCACTTAAGTTTATAGGTATAATGCAGGACAACTAAGAGATAAGAATCAAGCTGAAAATTTAACTTTAGCAAGGTTCAAGACACAATATATTTGTCTCTCTGCTTACATACGACCAAATTCCATAGTTCTATGCAGGATAAATAATAACAAATATTTATATAGAAATTAAAATTTGAATTTGAATGTGAATTTGATATTCGATTAAGATTAAAATCCATATCAAACTAATTAGATTTAGATTCAATAAAATTCAAGAGAAAATTTTTAATGCTCACTAGACACCATGTTATGTGGATCACCCATAAAATATTGTAGCTAGTGAATTTATCAAAATTTTTATTAAAAAATTAATACATATATACCACCTTGTGCTCTATAAGCAAAATATTTTTTCAAACTTACTAATTTTTTGGTTTTAAGTAAGTAAGTTAGTTAGTACTATTTACCGAACAGAGAAAAAAGTTAGTACCAAGTTGTAGTAAATAATTAGTAGAAACTGGTAAGAACTAAAACAACAAACAATCAATTTATATATATATATATATATATATTTAACAGGTAGCGCTGACGGGGGTGGGGGTGGGGGCGGGGGTAAGGGTAAGTCTATCCCCGTCTTTATCTCCGCACGGGTATCCCCATATACGTGTATCGTCCAATACATATAATTCATCTCTGGTCCAAAAGAGACGGGTTTGGATGAATACCCATTTTTCCCTAGTCTACTGTCATCCCTACACCCACACACACTCCCCCCTCCCCCAAATTTCAAAAACCCAACACACACACTTCACATCACACAGCTACACATACATATATACATACATTGCAATACACACATTCTAATGCATGCACAATATTATAATTTAGTGTACAGTGACTTAAGTCACGGGGTATCACTAGTATTTATACAAAAGAGATAAATAAAGAAAGAAAGCATCTAAAAAGATGAAGAGTAGCCATAAAAAAAAAATAGTTAAATCTTAGACATTGTAACTATTATTAATGCTTACATTTATAATAAAAAAATATGATAGATTTCAATAAATTTATCTGACAGTTTTAAATAAACTCATCTAATCGTCATCAATATTTATTTTAAAATTATTTATATTACACCATAATTACTGAGTATCATTAATATATATTTATCCATATAAGATAAATAAAGAAAGTANTCCAATAAACTCATCTAATCGTCATCAATGTTTATTTTAAAATTATTTATATTACACCGTAATTACTGAGTATCATTAATATATATTTATCCATATAAGATAAATAAAGAAAGTAAGCATCTAAAAAGATGAAGCGTAGCCATAAAAAAAGAACAGTGACTTTGTCAAACGATGACGTGACCTTCATGCCCCCATAAAACCCAAGCATCATTGGGCCACCATACCATTACAACATTCTTCCAAACTCACAGGAGCACATGGCATCATAATACCACCCTTTCCCCCCAACCACCACCACTTTCTTCATCATTTTGTGCAAAATCTACGCTAATATATCATTAATTGATTTATGGTGGCGGGTAAGAGCATATCACAGGTTGGAATCTCTTATATATGAGATTCTGAGTGGGTTCCTTGGATTTGGTATTAATAATGGGAAATGCGAATGGCAAAGAAGATGATGGTGGTGGTGGAGATGATAGTAACAGCCCATCTGGAGGGGGTGCCGGGCAGGATAGCATGGCACGTCCGGATGGTGAGCATGTTGGCTATCATGCGCACGCTGATGCTGGTGGCGAGTTCATGGGTCAGTCCCCTCCTCCTAGCCCTAGGGCTGCTCGCTCACCTTTGATGTTCACTCCTCAGGTTTGTGTTCGTTTTTCTTTTCTTCTGATATTTTTCTCTGTTTCAAGTTTTGTATTTAGGTGTGTAAAAATTTAATCTTTAGATTGCTATTGAAAGGATAGAGTAATTCAGTACATTTAGACTGTTTTATATGGGTAATTTCCTACTATTTTCTGCAGTGACTTTAATTTGCAATAGATGTCCAGATCTGGAAACGAAGGCTGGGACTTGGATCCGTGCATCCACATCGCGAAAACCCTTTTGTTTGTGGATTCTTTTAATTTTTAGTGATTCGGTCAGTTGATTTTTGTTAATATTTCTTTAGTTTCTATAAGATCACTAGTTATTTGATAGAAGGCCTCAAAGAATTGATGGGTCTTTGCTTTCTCGTGAAGCTGTTTCTCTTGACGAAGAAAAATTGAAAGGCAAAGGCTACCGCTTTAGGCTTACCGGATGGACTGATCTATTGGCTATAGATTTTTAATTTTTCTCATGGAATTCTACTTCTGAGATCAGAAATGGTGATTAAAAGTTAAATGTGGTGACCTCATTGGTGTGAAAATTTTAAATGTTGCATCAACTGCTGAACTTTTAATTTGCCTATGCACAGAGTGGAATTTGCTAATGGAAAACACTTTCTGTAGCCCTAACTTCACATTTGCTGAAATAGTTAAGATAGCAAGTTAATTTGCTTGGGTGGTTGAGCATCTGCCCACTCCCAGGCATGATCTGTGATCGCGTACCACCAATCGGAGAATGGTTCTCATCATCCTTCCTCTTAGGATTAGGCTAAATCATTGCTCCAAAAAGGGGGAAAAAGGAAAAGAAAAAGTTAAGCAAGTCTGTGCATTAGGGCAACCTGAGAATCAAATCCATTTGTGTAAAGTTGGAGTGATTGGCAGTATTCTTTGTTAATCTTTATTTATGTTTCCCCTAATTGTGATTTCTGTTCTCAGAGATATATCTGAGAAAGATGTTATATTTCATCTCTTGCTTTGTCATGCCTTTTCAGGTCCCTGTTGTTCCTCTGCAAAGACCTGATGAGATGCACATCCCAAGCCCTTTGTGGATGCAAGATACCTCTGGGTATGAAGACGCGAGCAATGAGCAAGGAATTCCAACAATGATTACTTGGAGCTACGATGCCAAGGAAGTTGCTGTGGAGGGATCATGGGATAATTGGAGAACAAAGTAATCCTCCAATTCTCTCCCTTTGCTCTTTGTTCGTTTATAGTGCAATTTGAAGTTATGCATTATGAGTTGCTATATGACATACAATATTTTTGCTCTGTTGATCAGGAAGCCATTGCAGAGATCAGGGAAAGACTTCACCATTGTGAAAGTGCTTCCTTCAGGTGTTTACCAGTACAGGTTTATTGTTGATGGACAATGGAGATATGCCCCTGACATGCCTTGGGCCCAGGATGAAGCTGGCAATGCGTATAACATTTTAGACCTGCAGGTAATTTACCGCTTCTCTTCCTAGAATTATTCCCAGCTGCAAGATGGATGAAGAATCTGGTATGACGTCCAATATTATTGAATCCCTAGTTGCTGCAGAATTGCTACCATTAGTAAAAGTTGAGTTTGAGTTATCTTGTATATTTACTTTCATGGACCAACTCATTTAAACTAATTCTTCAGTGCCTTACTAGAATGATCCGCCCTAACTATCAAGATATTGTTTGTTTTAGGTGCCCATACACCCTCACGGTTTTGTTCCTCTAGGGCTTCACCCCAGAAAAGGCCTCTTGACAATTAAGAGTGAGCACACCACATATAGCCCTATCACTCCCCCTCCCAAGTCGATGTGAGATATAACACATGAAGTTATAGCACCTCCTCACCTCACAAGACTTTTTGGCGGGCTACTACGCTTACAGCCAAATGCTTGGGGAAAAAGAATATCCTCAAGTGTTTTGGTGTGTGTGAGCGCAGTGGGTAGCAGGGTAGTTTCTAGTTTGATTCATGAGGACTGTGAATATTCAGAATCATCGCATTTCTTGATCTAGAGCATGCCTTTTACTGGATAAGTGTGGTGTTCTGAAATTGTAGGATAATGTTATATTTTAGGGACTTTTAACACTTTGCATTATCTGAGAAGTGAGGAGGTGCAGGTGGACTCAATATCTTCTTGACCCTTAAATAGTTAATATATGATGAACTTCACCTGAATTCCAAATCCTGTTTCCGCTTTTATGTTTCTGCTGTAATAAGAAAAATGTAATCTTTGAGCACTACTGGATCAGACATCACAATCTTTATACCAATGACAGCTCTTTGAATTTCAAGACCCAAGAGTCTTGACGGTTACAAAATCTTCCTGGCGTTACAACCTGTGGGAAACGTGTATGATGATGCTGGACATATTTCATATTCCAAATTTGCTGAGGCTCTGAGTCGCTAGAGTCAAATGTTCCGGTGCATCTTTTGTCGCTTAATTTAGAAAGTGACTAATATCAAAAAGCATTTACAATTCTTTAACAGCATGTCTGCATTTTGATTTATAAATAGTATGGGCTATCTCAGGCAGGAAACCATCTTGCCCTGGTACCTGAGAGTTCTGGTCTGATTGTGAAACATGGTTTTGCAGTAAGTCTGTAGGTCGAATGTGGATTCCAGGTCTGCATTACCCTGTGAGTGCAGTTGATCCATGGAATGAGCAGTGCGCTTTTAAGAAATTTTGTTTGTGTATCAGACATCTGCATTTTGCTTATGACTGTCTGAAGTGCTAAAAAAAGAAAAAAAGAAAAAAAGTAGCTGACTACACATTCTAGAACCCTAATTTTTCCCCCATGTCATGGAAACCCTGGCTCAAATGGGAATATGAAGGCTGATTTTCAAGTTCAAACCCAAATCATCCCTCCTCCATCCTTTCCAGACTATCTTAGCTATCACACAAAATGGGACTTCTTTAGGCAATTTCATATATGAGGAGCCAGAGTAGCCTTCTTGAGTCATGTAAATAAACGCTCAAGACACCTAAATGTTGACTCAAGTCCTTATAGTGGTCCATATTTGGTGCCTGGAAGTTGGAACTGATGCCTTCCCCCCATTTTACTATTTTCATTGTTGGGATAACATACAAACCTTAGGTTATCAACATTTGACAAAAATAAATTCAGAACTCACAGTTAGTAGTGACATAATCTTACATTGACTCGTGCTACCATTATTGCTATTAGGATATTGTGGATGCAAGATGAGAAAGTGAGGTACTGATGGTTCCTTGAAGAAGAGGGTTTAGTAACTTTAGTCTCTAATCACCTTGTTAAAGGTTTTGTTGCCAAATCCACTACTGTTGTTTTTGTTTTTTGTTGGGGGGGAGGGGCGTTGAAGAGAGGCCATAAAGGCCAAGGAGACCTGAGCGAACATGCTTGACAAAATTGACAATAAGAGCACAAGAACTGGTGAAATATTGTTTCTCTACTCAGCTTGACTGAATACCGTTTTTACTTTTAATATATTCATTAGTTCTTCTTTTGACCTTATTTGGGGTTTGCTATGTCGAGAAGTTTTTGTGATTAATTGGGGTGAATTTTGGTGACTTGCTTGATTAGTTGCATGGGAATATAGTAAGGGAGAGTTTGTTGACATACTTAATGGGAGTACATTTACAAACTTGGCATGAAGTCGCATTATTTTATTTGTTTATTTTTCACTTATTATTTGATTTTGTGAATACCAACTAAAAGGGAGAACTTGATGTGTATTGTCGTTAATAAATCTATAGATTCTTAAGCATAATGGGCAGCATTGCTAATATATGAACTTGCCCTATGCCCATCTTGGTATTTACTTCAGTGTATTCATTAGTTCTTCTTGTTTTGACCTTATTTGGGGTTTTCTATGTCAAGAATGCCTCCTTTAGGTCATAGATTTTTAATTGACACCACGATGGTACTGATTTCTGCTGCAGGATTATGTTCCCGAAGACATTGAAAGCATATCTGGTTTCGAACCTCCTCAGTCCCCAGATTCAAGCTATCAGAACTTGCAACTTGGTGCTGAAGACTATGCAAAGGAGCCGCCATTAGTTCCTCCACATCTACAAATGACTTTGCTCAATGTTCCATCATCCCACATGGAGATTCCACCTCCTTTTTCAAGACCTCAGCATGTTGTGCTTAACCATCTTTACATGCAGAAAGGGAGGAGCAGCCCATCAGTGGTGGCACTTGGTTCAACTCATCGGTTTCTAGCCAAATATGTAACTGTTGTACTCTACAAGTCCATACAGAGGTGAAAATACATGTCTGTCTGGACACTAGTCTTTAATCTGGTCATGTAATTGATATATTTAGTAAGAGGTAAATGTCAGGCCAATGGCTTAAGAGAATTCCAGATAGAGCCATTATGGTTGACTCAATTTATATGGTATAATGTAAATGCTCGGAATCATCATTTCTCCAACAATTATCTGGGTATTCTGTCTTCTGTGTTTTCTGTTGTTCGTCTGCTGTAATATCCTCACTAGAAGAAACCATTTTGACATTGGAACGCTGGATTGCTTATCATTGTTGTTTTGCAGTTGGAAAGGAGACAACAAGAAGAAACTCTAATGGTACTTATTGGATAATATGTTCCAAACACATCGGCAC